>WURS02059442.1:0-10719 GCA_011762765.2 Rhinocypha anisoptera | reverse complement strand
GTTCGTCCTTTTATGTGTTCCTATCCCTTTTCTTAATTTACTATAATTTGAATGCTATATATATATATATATATATATATGTGTGTGTGTGTGTGTGTGTGTGGAAGAAGCCTCTAAACCTGACGTTAGAGAGCGAAAGTGTCTCAGTCGCTACGGATATTAGATTTTCTCCATAAATGACGTTATGCGCTTAAGAGGAGGAGAAGGGTCTAGACACACCCAGGTGACTTTTTCTCGTTGATCTTCATTAGATTATCATTAAGTTAATTTCATTCTGACACTTTCACCTTCTGAAAGGAAACTTTCTGAGAAATTGTCAATTGAAGTGATGAAATAAATTACATGCAACTGAAGTTTTAAATGCATTCATTTTTAAATGCAGATGTTCTACTAATCTCACGTGTTCTGCATTCATCATGCAGTCATTTATACGTTTATCGCCATTGAAATAGGTAGGATATATTGATAAAATTTTGTTCCATGTGGGCACTTTTGACATTCTATTCGGTATATTTTTAATAACACTGGCGTGCAATTAATACTAGATGACTAGTCGAACAATTTTATTTAATTGTGCCGCAGGAACTTTTCTGAGGGGCTGATGATGACAGACATGCAGCCTACATGGAGATTTGTTTGTCTCGTAAGATTATATTTTACATTTAATCTATTCATAATCCGTAATTTCCAGTAAATAAGGGTGTGGCTTATATGCATCTTCTTTCGGTTTTCTGATTAGTTTTCAAGGTGGCAGGTAACTGGATATATGCATTGGGATGCAATTCTCTGTCTCATTAAATTGAACAATAATGAATATTTCGTCAAATTAGTCCTTTAATTTGAAAAGTGCGTTGGCATGCCACTTAGCTGCCTAAGTCTTTAGAGGAAAGTTTAAACGTTGCGCACCTCTATCTTGGATCTTTCATCCGTATCTTGTAAAAACCGAACGTTTAAATCGTCCCTTCGTCCGCTTCTGTTTTTATTTCCTGGATTTTTCACTCACCTAATTTTTCCCTACAGTTTGCCTTTCTCCCATATTTTCTGTAGTTCTCGAATTGTGCAAAGAGAGAGAGAGAGAGAATGGAACCCCGGATGCTTTAATTTACCGAGATGAAGTCGGGAACTCAACCAGAAACATACTCGACTTGGAAATTCCTTGAAGATTTGTTCTTGTTTTCTTTTCCCGAAGTCCAAAGAAATCCCGATATTCAGATACGGGCTAGGATTAAAAAAAAAAAACTTTAGCAATATGGCCAACCGTAAATACTTAAAAAAAACCCGCCTGGATTTCCAAAAGCAGCTGCTTATTCATGCACAAAGGAGGATTTCATTCACCCTTATTTTAGTGAGGGATTTTTCTGTCCTTCTAGCATTTCTACGCTAAAGCCTAGAAAATAAGGAGGCGTTAAATTAAATTCAACCATTGAAGTAAAGAGTTTAGCTTTTTTATACTACGAGGTGAACGACCGTGCATTTACGACTGTTAAGTGGACGATTTTTTTTTATATGCATGACGAAAAAGTATTTGCCGTGATTATTCGACTGTTTTGTGCTCTCTCTCTCGTACTCGAGACGATTGATCACCACTTGTTCTCTCAATCTCTTACGAAGTGTTTTTTTTCCAGTAACCTTTTCGTTTGTGTAAAAATTTCTCACCGTCAGGCCCCTTGAGTACATCATCATCATTTTTAAACTGCGGTAGTGAATGATAATATATAACTGGAAACTGAATGTGTTGTCTGTCTGTACGACTCACTGTACTTGAGCATTCGGTTGAGTGAAAAAAAAATTTAAAAAAATAAATAAAAAATAAAAAACGCTCTCTTGGGAACAAGGAGCGAGTCCCTTTAGTGTTGGAGGTTTTCTGATAAATTTCTATCTTAGTTTATCGGAGCGTAGATGAAAAAGACTGTTTCCACAAACGTTAGCTGCTGATCGTTCAGCATTGCGAATCCGTGAACATCGACACAAGAGTCGTGTCTGCAGTATAGCCACGATTGCTGGCTCAGGCCAGCCCAGCTGCCTTGAGCCAGCAATCGTGAGGTAATCTATTGATATTCGGCCGAGGTTTTTTGTTGCTCTTGTATTTCCTTTGCTCGTCCCGACAATTTGGCACTGTCAGACTGTCTGATGCTGCCGAAGACGTCACGTGGGGGTCGAGGGGGGAGGGGGGGGGGAGAGAATTCGGTTTCCGAACAGGTTCCCTAATGAATTTGTTTACCATTTGGTCGCGGAGGAGGAGGAGGACGATCGTCTTCTCCCCTCCTCCCTTCCCTCCTCGTGGCCTCGCCGCTAGTCTCTTATATAATTCCTCCGCGGCTGTTTTTCATTGGTTGGGTTTTGGTGCGTGTCGTCCTTAGCGATTTATCTGTTTGTCACTCGAAGGACTTCCAGTCGCTTCCAGGGGAATTTTCGACGGTGCAGCCAATTTACCAATCCGGAATTCTCTGGTTCGTCAGTTCGATTTCGGACTCATTTGTCCGTTGCGGAAAGAAATAACGTCGCCGAGAGAGAGAGAGGGTCGCCTGAAATGCAAACGTTGTAGTATATCGTCGCCTTTTGAGAAAATCATTCTTTCCTGACGTGTGTTTTCCGTGTTTCCATTTCGAACCATAAGTTTCGTGTTTACGTGGTAGGTGACCAGATCCACATGGCGCCTTTAATCCCCATGTTTTAAGAACGTATAGACTTTAAATGTTGAGAATCCAATTTTTATGTTCCGAGTATTCCGTTTCATTTAATCCCCCGTTTACACTCAAAAATAAATTTAAAAAAAAATTTTTTTTAAACACATTGAATCGGGAAAAAAATTTAGGAAAAAATCTATTAAATTCTAATCGCGCGTAGAAATGGAATGAATGCCTTTTGTTCTTTCGATCCTTTGCGTGTTGCGTGCTTTGAAATAAGTGAAATCATACGCCAACTGCAGTCTAACGCTACATAGCGATAAAAAAACAAGCCTTGGTGTTCAGGCACGTTCAAAGGCAGCAGTAAATAAAGTGCCTCTGATTTCCTTGGTGAAGAATTCACAATTTGGGTGTTTTCAAGCCATTATATTTCCCTTCTTCTCTTCAGTCGGACTTAATCTCGTCAACTGTTCCATTTTATTAAATTTTAACACTGTAGTTACTAATCCACCCACCATATAAAAAAGATGGAAACTTGGAAATCACGTTGGGCTGAACAATACGCATAATATGAGTGAGTAAATTCGAAAGAGACGGGAGCATAAAGAAAAAGTAAAAGGATGAGTCATCATAAGTGGGCGTTGAAAGGACTGGTGAGTGACGTCAGAAGGAATTAAAGTTGTAAGCATTCTAAAAAGATAGCCAATTTTTATGGAAGAGAATTCTACTAATCTCTTTTCAGAACATTCGATTGCCATTTTTTTAAATAATCTACCATATACTGTTATATAATAACTATATGCAGACATAGATTGTATTTAGCAGATCTATGCTGCTAAGCCCTACGACGCTTGAAACGCAACGGAATTTGGGATCGGGGGCACCATTACCCTTCCTGCTATACTTAAAATATCAAAACTACGTTAGCTAGGCGTATTTATATATCGCGATTTCCTGTGAATGTCATAACAGGAATATGTACCATCACAATATTTCAATAATTGTGAGATATATCTCCACGTAAGTTTTTTTCTGCATTAAGGTTTAAAAAAAATACATTTGTGGCCCGCGTTCGATAATTTATATACGAGGTGCATTAAATTTACAAGGACTCCAATTTTTTTTCTTCTCCGGATTGGAAACAGTTAGAATCATGAGGTTTGTTTTAAAATGAGCGGGTAATCTTTGTCAATGCGTGACAAATATGGCAGAACTGTACGACAGACAGAGCCTCTAGCGGCAGCCGCGAGAATGAGAACTGATTTCGGTACTTAAAATGGTGGCGTTTTCGTTACATGACCAACGTGTAATCATTCGTGGCGTGACACCGATTGAAATTCATCGCCAGTTGAAGGAGAAATGTGTTGATGGAGTCATGAATCCATGACTCCATAACCACATGTCTCCTTCAAGGTTCTGTCTGTCGTACAGTGCTGCCATCTTTGTCACGCATTGACAAAGAGTGCCCGCTCATTTTAAAACAAACCTCATGTTTCTAACTGTTTCCAATCCGGAGAAGGAAAAAAATTGGAGGCCTTACAACTTTAATGCACCTCGTACTACATTAACTGATGGATAAGTAGAACTTGGTCGACTGAAAATCTGCCATGATGAGTTCTCCACCTACTTTAATCTCCAGTTCCAGAGATTCCGATGCCTCTTCTACTTCCTCTGAGTACGCGTTAAGTAGTGCCCGTAGCGACGAACAGACCCATTCATCTAATTCCTGACAACTTTGCCCATTCAAAGATTCTTCGTATTCTCACACGGCCTGGGACGCAGATAGTATTCCTAGGATGCACCTACGCATCCAATCTACTCCTACTTTCTGTAAAGCTTCCATGACCGACGATCACTTCATTCTGTCGAAAGCTTTCTCGAAGTCTAAAAAGGCAGACTATTACGACCTGATTATTTCCCATATGTATTCCCTGTTGAATGTCCCCCTTACAACTTACGCGATTTCCTCCACGTTTCCTAAATCTGAAGGTGACCTTCAGGTTGGGATTCTTGGATGTCTCTCTCTTTCTCTTGTCTTCTTGCGAATGACTCTCGGAACTACCTTCGCGAAAAATAAAAGTGATTGTCTTATAGCACTCACAAGGCTACTTAAATTTCAGTAAATCGTTCGTTTTCTTTGGCATTCAGTATGGACCTGACGAAATCCTCCATTCAGTTCTCTTCGTTAGACATGATTAGGATGACCTCGTGAAAAGCTCTTTCCTCTTTTTTTTCCTAAATCCTTTAAGTGATTCTGTGGGTACAAGTATATAAAATAACGTATATGTCTTTTTTACTTCAATTTCTGTCTTGTTTGCACTCATTTCGCGTCGTACCTTGCTGTATTGATTTCTTCTAGTTCATTTTCCCTTTCTAAAATCTAGGCGGAATTGTATATTTTTTTCACTATAGTGTTGCACAGGATGCTCCTTCCATCCTACAAGAATTTCTTCAGGTTCTATAATTTTTAAACTATGAAGATTCAGACGTGATATACCAAAAGATTCATGGCGAAATTAAATTGCAACTTTACACTGAATAGAACTTATTTTGACCCATGGTTTCGGTGTCACTGCACCATCCTCAGATATATATTATGCTGGCCGGCCTCTCCCCTTCCCTCTGCCCTCACGTATACATTTATGTAAGGAGGCCCCGGCCGGCATTATGTATCTGAGGATGGTGCAGTGACACCGAAACCCTGGGTCAAAATAAATATTATTCAGTGTGAAGTTGCAATTTCATTTCGCCATGGATCTATTAATTTTTTTCAACGGCTTATCTCTTAGAGTAGGGGCCGCATTTCCTGTCCCATTTTCCAACAGGTCTATAACTTTTCTCTACAGTGCTTCCATCTCTCCCTGCCTCTGCAATTTTTCAGGGCCCTGAAAACTATTCTTTCCACTATGCCTCAATCGTTTTATCATTATCACGCCTCAGTTAATTATTTTCCTCTCGGCAATTTCTTCTACTGCCCTCTGCAGTGACAATTTTCTGATTAATTTATTACTGACTTTCATAGATTCCATTTATCCGTGGGTAAATATATCTCGTTTTCATACACAACGAAGAACGTTCATAATTGTAATTTATGACTTGTTTCACCAACACATCTTTGATTTTAGGTCATATTGTTGCAAATTAAATATTTTGACCCATGAAATTTGTCAATAATTAGTCCCATTAGTCACTCATTATTTCCTGGATTCGGCTTTAGGTTGCCCTTAGATGACGTCGCCAATGTATTTTTTTTAAAACCTTAATGCAGAATATTTACGTGGAGATATAATAGCTCAAAATTATTGAAATATTTTTGTGGTACATATCGTATTCCAGTTATGATATTCACAGGAAAACGCGATTAATAATATTTTCCCCTGTCGAAACGGGACTTTTGCTCTGGTAATCCGGTTTTCACTTAGCACTTGAGAGGATGATAAGTCCGATCTGATTAAGGGGAACTGATTTTCCAACTAATTCGCCGAGTTGGAATTCGAGCCATCAAAACGTAATCAGGCGCACCGTCAGAATTTTAAGTCCATTTTAAATGAAAAGGGAGAAAATTCGACAAGGGCACACCTAACGCTTAAAACAAAAAAAAAAAAAAATGCCTTTCGCCGAGATGAAAGCCTTTATAACGAGGGATGAGAGCTTAGCGCCGTGGGAAAAATGCCGTGAATGATGGAACGTGCATAGCGGCTATAAAATGATCAATCCGCCTTTTGTGTCTGACTTTCAAAAGGCCTCTTCCCCCCAAGTCACGTGGTTACGTGGTCGCAGTGTTTGAATCGGCTTCGACCGTACCTACCTATAAAAATTGAACGCTTGATGTTTTCGAAGCATTCTATTTTAATTTTTCATTACTCGGAACAGATGAAAATGGCGGAATCATTTCAATGGTTTGGATTTGCAGAGACTAAAGCGCATTGCTGCTGAGAGGGACATCTCCCTTTTTCGTGATAATTGAAATTCGGATAAATCTGCAGGCATGGGAATACAGAAGATTATACAAAAGCATTCACAGTTATAAGGGTTGTAAAATTTACCGGGGATGATTTACTCTGTTTTCGTTTGGTTCCACGCTTTTGTTAGTTTTTTTTAATGGTGCAATTTCAATTGAATTCTACATTCTAGTGTTAATGGTTCAATAATATTATGTATTGTGTAACTCACTTGTCTAAGGTGTATTTTTTTTGCATGTCAATTCAGAGAAATTACTTACTGTTCTATCATTCCCTTTAATCCATTCCCACCCATCGAAGGTCTTCATTCTCCTTTCATGTGAGATATTTTTACTTGCTATGTCTTGAATTGATGGGATAAATTATAAAATTTAGGAATGGAAGCAGATAGATACATATAATGTTGCAATAGACTCATTGTTATATTGTAAACTTAAAGAGTAAAATGTTTGTCCCACGTACCCAAAAACATTTGACTAAGTTGCAAAGCATGCGCTATTTTCCCATTGTATCTCTTTATTTTTATTTCCGTAAATTTTATATTCTCGTGTTTCTCTTTTGTTTGAATTCATAAAAAATTATAAAATTTTTCCGGTTTAAATATGACCGAATCGGGGGAAAAGTTTATTCGTGGTGACGAAACTTGCGAGGCATTATGCTTGCATGTACGAAAAGAATACATTTTGTCGTACAGCCTTAAACTGATAATTTTCCAGGAACGTTTCCCTTTGAAAACCTTATCTAGCAAACGCAGTTAGTTAATCGGCGAGAGTCATTACCGAATGGCACGAATAAACTTTTCCCCCGACTCGGTCATATTTAAACCGGCAAATTTTATACTGTATGAACACAAACAAAAGAGAAATACAAGAATATAAAATTTATGGAAGTTAACATAAAAAGATACAATCGAAAAAAAATGCATGATTTGCAACTCAGTAACATTGTTAGGTTTTTGGGTACGCACGATAAACATTTTAATCTTTAAGTTTACAATATAACAATGGGTCTGTTGCAACATTATATGTATCAGCTTCAATTCATAATTTTTATAATTTATCCCATCAATTCAAAACATAGCAAGTAAAAATATCTCACATAAGGAGTATGAAGGCCTTCGATGGGTGGGAATGGATTAAAGGGAAATGATAGAACATTAAGTTAAATTTCTCTGTATGGGCATGCCAAAAAAAATACGCCTTCGGACAAGCGAGTTTCACGACACATGCGACATTTTCAGGTTGTCATACATCTTATTTCTTTTCTTTTCGCTTTAGTTATTAATATTATGAGAAAATATTTTTACGCCTAAAGTTTTGATAAGCTTATGAATTCGAATAATCACTATGGGAAATATTATAGGAATTAAAAGCAACGAAGCAACGTGTGATTTTCTTGACTAATTTCGGGAATTTTTTAGCGAGTAAAAAAAAACTTAAAGGAACCGACAGTCAGTTATTTTCAGGCTTTGTGTGCTTTTTACTCTTCCCACTTGGTATTTTTTATGATAAATAATTATTCCTTATTTTTTCAGCATCTCCTTATCCGTTTTTGAAACTATTATTTTTACCCAATTGCACAGGCCTTGTCTAATGTGTGGTGTAATAACCAGCAAAATGTATTTTCATTGTTGCCTGATTATCAATAAATAATAATTATAAAACTTCCTCTGCAAAATAATTGATACATGAAACTTAAATAGGGGAATTGTTAAGTTGGAATATCACCGTAAATAATTCTTTTTTAGAAATGATTCCACGAAATTCATTTGCTCATTGGACTTTGCAGTTTTGATCTATTAACACGGAATCCCAAAATTATTGAAACGTCTCTAGATATCTAATAAATAATAATAAATCCAAAGTGAAAGAATACGTTTGGTATGGCCCAACTGCTTGCTCCCTTATTGCTCGGTTAAAAACTAAGGTCCACGACCTAGATGTGGTGTATCCGATGATTGCGTATTTCGCTTGGCTATCCAACCGACGATAGCGGAAACATTACTTCTCATTGTGGAATGCTTGTTGAAATTCCGTTTATGGAATTTATTTAAGAGTGAAAATAGAACTATCACCATAGATTTATCAAGCTACGTTTTCATTGGGAGTACAAGCAACTGGTTTTTTTTTCAAGATAAGCATATGGATGAAATAAATATAACGAAAAGTGGAAGTAAATTTCGTGTTTAGGAGAATAATAAGGTGCATAATACACATTTGAAAGTCTAACCCGATTAGAATAAGTGCAGTAATTATTCATTTTTTACTTCCTGGAGAGAGAGAGAAAATTTTTCCTTATCTACCTTTTGGCGGTGTATTTTCAAATTTATCACCCTCGTCCATAGTACTAATTTCTGTGTTACGTAATGATGTTGATGTTTAACGAATCGTGCCTCATATCGTGCGCGCGCGATAAAATTCAGATTCAGATTGCACCATCGTTTTCGAACACATGAATTTGCATGGTAGACGTCATTGCTGAAGCATTGGAAAAATTTATCTTTGAAACTTTGCCTTGTTTTTGGGTTCATTGATCTCCTTAATCGACGTCAATTATTCCTCTCTCCTTTTCAAAATCAGCAGCATTCAGTTATTTAGCTCACGCGAAATAACTTTTTTTCCATGATCGGAGATTAATGTCGTTTTCTGCCTCTTATTAATGATCGTACCCCTTCGCGTCGTGTGTTGGGTCTCTAATTTCTCGTGAAAACTTGTGCCTTAATTTAGAACGTAAAGCCGGGAGAGATTGGGTAAGTGGATGGCGACCGAGATAGTCTGTGTGTGGGTTTGCGGAGAGCGGCGGAGGTTTGGAACATCGGGGCGGAGGGAGGAGACAGGTAGAGAGAGAGAGAGAGAGTAAGTTTGGAGAGGTTGATAGTAACGCACCAGGATGGGACGACCTTTCCCGTTGGTGCATTGCGGGAGTTTGGAATGGGTTAAGTCAAGGTAGAGGGAGGGGAAATAGATTCGGTGAAAGTTGAAAGGGATTGGTCCGTAGGCGGACTAGGGAAGGAGTATCACGTGGAGGTTTCGACGGATGGGTCGATAGTTACTACGTCTTTTTCCTCTTAAGTTGAACGTCCCTTAATGATTAAAAAAAAACCGATCGTAGCCATCGTGGATAATTCCGATGAACTAGGCAGTTTTTATGCATGTTTTATGCACCGTAAAATTCAAGCCTCGGGACAATGTCACTTTCAAAATTGCAAGATACTCAGGGTGGCGCGAGAGCCAAAGTTGGATTATGACGACGGTACAAACTTATGTGTGCGTATGGATCTCCGATCGCGGTTAACATTTTTACTATAAGGTAGCATAGAATATAAGAGTTCTAGTTGTAGCCACGTTCGATGGCCTTTAGTTAACGTCCTATTCACGTTTCGAGGATCGAACCGCACATAAAAAATGTGATATTTGTCGTCCTTATTACTTTATGATTGCATGCGTGATATTTTACGTAACGTTGATCTCCAGGCAAAAGCGTATTTTCATTATAAAAATCACTAATTTGTGAGATTCATCCAGATCGTCAAAATTGGCAGTAAAGTAGCTTCATCATCGGTACTTCAATCCGAAGATTGGTTGACTGCAGCCCTCCATCCTTGCCTATCTAATGCTAGCTCTCTTGCTCCTTGGTAGGTCTTCCTTCTAACGTCTCTCTAATAATTTCCCCTATATATATTTGTCCCTCGGCCTTCCTCCTCTGAGGGGCCCTCCCCTCTATTTTTCCTTCTACTATATTCGTCTAGAGAAAGCATAATCTCCCTCTTCAAAGAAATTGTCATATTAAGCAGTCATTCCTGGCGTAGGGTGTCATCTAAAAGAAAAAAAGTTCTTTGCGTATCACGGTATGTGGCTTTCGATCCCATTTTCCAATCCTGGAATTCTTCGACGGGCATCTGCGGAGCACATTTTAGCAGTTGGGCCATCGTAAAAGCACTGCCGCTGGCTGTTCGGGCGGGGGACCGTAAAAACAGGTGGCGCGGAACGATAAGGGGACGACGGTCGTAGGGCGCTAAAGTTGCATGGATGGGTTTCTCGCGCTAGACGAGGCCTTGAGAGAGAGAGAGAGAGAGAGAGAGAGAGAGAGAGAGAGAGAGAGAGAGAGAGAGAGAGAGAGAGAGAGAGAGA
>WURS02059431.1:0-10719 GCA_011762765.2 Rhinocypha anisoptera | reverse complement strand
CCCTCGCGGGATGAGCGGACTCCGCATATATCCAATCTCCACGGCGTGGAAATCGAGTGCACTCCCCCCGGATAAAAAGACCCAAGGATCTAGCGAGCGGAATAATCCTCCCCTCGAGAGGGACGGGGGGAGAGAGAGAGAGAGAGAAGATGCACATTTGGGTAAATATAGAAATAATGGAGTACGTTGGGAGTTTCTCCTATTCGTGCGCGAGCAACGTGCACCAGAGGAGGCGCACCGCAAGAACAGGGGACCGCGCTAGGGAGGACGCTCAGCACACGACGGCGAGTACCTCCCGGGAGATATATCCAAAGTGCCGAAGGAGGCACTATTTTCCTCTCTCCATTTTTTTTCCCCCGCCAACATTTTTACTCATCTCTCTCTCTCTCTCTCCTCGGATGCCCTGCACCGTCAGTCGTAACTTTTCTCGAAAAAACTCGTTACTTCTCTGAACTGAGACGGGATCCACAATCTAGGAGCTAAGGACGTCGGTTGCGGAGGATTGTCATTTGTAAAAGAGTCATTGTTATTTTTGGATATATATA
Source organism: Rhinocypha anisoptera (assembly GCA_011762765.2). Lineage (NCBI taxonomy): Eukaryota > Metazoa > Arthropoda > Insecta > Odonata > Chlorocyphidae > Rhinocypha > Rhinocypha anisoptera. The sequence continues at coordinate 10,174 of WURS02059431.1, read as the reverse complement.
TATATATATATATATATAGACCTTCACTCTCCACCTCCACAACCTTCACCCCCGTCGTCATTCTCTTAGTTCATAACGGTGGCGGTGGCCATCAAAAGATCAACAGTAAGTCCAATCCATTTTTCTGTTCCTGTTTCGTGTTTTTTATTGTGTTTTGCACATATATATATATATATATTTGTTTCATATATATACGACAATTATATATATATATATCGACAATCCTTGTAACAGAGATATTAGAGGTTTAATTCTCGGTTAAGGGCAAACTTTTTTAAGAATCGATCATTCAATCATTCACACCACATCTTTTGTTCGCCCTTAATTTATGTAACTAAACCCTTTTTATTTTCTATTATTTGATATATATATATATATATTCATATATATTATATATATACTCATATATTACATATATATACTCATATATTACATATATATATATACTTGGGAATAACTCAGATGAGCAGCAACAACGAACACAAGCACACACTTATAGACATTCACACACAGAAACAAGGAAAAAGATAAGACTTACATAACGGAGAAATATTTCGGGGCTCCTTGCCCCTTTGTCAATCTATAAAGGGCATAGGAAAGAATTACCAGGGGAAATGAGAAGTAGCACTAGATAGGAAAGAAAGAAAGGCTGAAGTCATCGAATCAGTGGATTGAAAAATAAACGATGAATTGCTCAATAATTTAGTTAAAATAAACAGTGCCACGATATTTTCATCCGAATAGAAAGTAAAAAAAATTGAGACGAATAACAGTGTGGATTAGAGTTATAATGATTTAAAGTGGGTTCACTAACTTTTCAGTACTCGAAGAAAACACTTTTTTGAATACTTTCACCGAGATTTTAGGAATCGCAGGCCACAATAACGAAAACCCTTTCCCGTGTTTCCCCACGATTACCACATGTGTCCATATACAGGAATGCCGCTCGTTCTTCAATTCTGAAATTTTTTCAATTAATGGAACAGATGTTAAGAGCTACACTCTGTCCTGTGATTGTATCTATCATTATCTCCAAGCTTCACTCCGCCAACTCGACAAAAACGATGTTTGGCCTCCGGACGTCTGTCACCAATGTCATCGTGTGGAAAGATTTGATATAACTGTTTTTACTCTTGGTCAATACACACGCGCTTTTCACTGTCAACAATATCTCCATGGCATCCCATATTTATCTTCCCGCATTGCTTCGGCACAAATTTCTCGCAATGCATCTACTCCAATTAACGCAATGTTTTTCCTCGTAACTAATTCGCCATGACGCAACGCAATCAATTAACAAGATGACATTTCATGGAGCAAACCCTTGATGAACGAATTACTAAGTTACGACCGGAATTCACGAGTTCTAAAACAAGTCCTCGTCTATTAATTTCAGCGGCCTTACTATTCATTAGTAAAGCAAACAGTGTAACAACAATCCATGTCAATTCTATCCTCGCTATGCTATTTTAGACTAGTTCTGTTACCAGGGTAGTGTCAAACTTTTGTGTTCATGCCAATGGAGAAGAATAAAAAAATGGGCGAAAAAAGATCACGAAAGATATGCAACAAAAAACAAATTTAAGGTTTCTTAATTAGTATACTTTGTGAAAATAAGCAGTCGTCGGCTCTCCTTTGTGGAATTTCAAGATTATATTGCGGTAAAATAAGCTTTGCGCTCCCACACATAAATGTATTTATTCACAACCCGGTTTCGCTACAGAGTTATATGACGCAACTCGGTTACGAAACCCGGTTGTGAATAAATTAACCTTACATAAGGAAACGCAATGTTTAATTCAACCCATCATGTTATATTTGATCGAAAGAGCAAGAGAATGGATATGGGTTAAAGGAAAAAAATCAATAATTTTAGGAATCCTAATGTTTATAGCTAAAGGGAAATTGGAAATAATAATTTTATGCCCACACACCAGCTCTCTTGAAACTAATACATGTATGCCCCGTCCTCAAGTCTAATCCGATGCCATGTAACTCAGGAATTCGTGCCTCGTGTACACAGAACGGCACATAGTGGAAGCCACTGTGCGGCTGAGACGCGATGAATGGAAGGAAAACTGGATTTCAACACGTAGATACCCCTAGTCAAGACCGGAAGGTCTTTGGGTGGGGAGAGGGGGGGGGAAAGAGGGTGAAATATCCGCCTATTAAACGTCAAGCACTCGTCAAAGGGAGGGAAAGAAGCTTGGGTGTCGGGGAAGCAGGCGGCTCTGTTGCAAGCGAAGTGAAAAGGATATAAAAGGAGTTGGCAACATTAGAATGCCGGCCGGACAGTGACAATGGGTGTAATTGACGTAGCTTCCACCACGGCGTGTAAGCAACGGGGTCGAGAGATGACGGGAAAATAAAAAAAAAAGCTCTCCGCAACACACATGAAGTGGAAAAGGTCCAGGGATTGGAGTCGGGAGAGCGAGTGGGGAAAGTCCTAAATGGAAAGGGCATTACAAAGGTATCCCTCCCTTCATTACGCCATCTTTTTTTATTCTCCGTGGACACGTGAGACTCGCCCTCCACAGGGCTACCGGGGCGACGAAGTCCCTGGTCTTAAGAGTCGACGTCAATTTCGTTTAGGGCACTTGTCACGTCGCCGCATTTCGACGCTCGTCGAGCGATTTCATCGAGGGCGAAAGAGGTTTCGACAAAAGTTGTCCGCTGAAGTGATGGGCATCGAAGCATCGAAATCCCAAAGCTTTATCCGTAATGCATTCCCGGGGACAAGGCATGGTCGCTTGCCAACAACACCCACGCCTTGGTGAGCAAAACTGAGGCGACGAACCCAGAATTCAATAAGGCGTAGGACGCATTGACGCTTGGTAATCATATTGATTTAGAGTCGGTTAGTGTTTAACACCACAGAATATAATCACTAAACATTCCATGTGGTCACAAAAATTTAACCTGGAGTCCACCTAACCACGAGCATGGGGTGACTGCACCTACGAATTACCCTGCAGGCCAAACCAAGGGCGTGTGGCATGGGGTGAGTGAGCCACCACAAGAAATGCACTTCCACAGGCAAATGGTATTAATTATTCACAAAGAAGGAGACTACTTGCATGCAAAGCGTTATCCATATCATGCGGGATATACACAATAAACATGCCTGAAAAATAACTACAAAATATATACAATAACTTTCCTCACTAACAGTGTGAACATGTTTATTTTGATCTCTAATCGCAAGAGGGAAAAATGACATTCTAAATCTGTCCGTTCTTAATCTATCTCCCTGATTTTACGTGCGTGATCTGATCCTCCGTGGTGTGACGGGGCTTGCAATATGTCTTCAAGCTCTTCATTGGAGTAATCTGTCTCACATTTAACCTATATTTCAGTCAACGATCCAAAGAGAGGTTCCCAACCAACTCCTCCAAAAACACCCTGCTATGCCTACAACGGAGCGAGGGCTTGAATGAGAGAGGGAAATAAGAGATTAGTTTTCAAAGGAACAAAAAGATTGAATAATGGATTTCTAAGCAGGGTTATTAGAGTTAAAGTTTGTTTTTTTTACTGGAAGATTTAATTGTGCTAGTTTTCACAGACTTAAAACAAGTAGGCCTTCTGAGTCAACTGTTCCCATAGTTATTTAATTGCGATTCGATGGCTAAAAGTAAGAGGAGCTATTTATAACAAGGGACGAGAGCAATGCATTGAACCTTGGGTGCTCCAAGAGGGTATAAATAAGCTAAATACAGAGTCGAATCTTATTTACGCTGATGTATCCAAACTTGGAAAACTACCAAAATTGTGACGAATTTCGTTATAAATTGGCCAGCAACTCCCCGCACTTAAGTTTGTTTCACTTAACGGCACATTACTCAGCGGCGAAAAAGAATGGGGGCCTCGAAAAAAAAAAAACATTCCTGCCTCGTAAATTTTAACTCTCACACAAGCGCGTGTCGCGCTATTGCATAGAAGCGACGGTTTAAAAAGGACGATGTCACTAGTGACGCGTACAGTAAATAGTCCACGACGTGCGCATGCATACTTTGACGGTGATCCAATGAGCCTGTGAGGAATCTAGCCACCGTACTCGTTTGAAACAGCCTCATCCCCAGCAACCTGCGATGTCGCTGATTCGGTCACGACTTCTCGCTCATTTCTCCCGACCCTTTCACCTAAGAGCTGTTTGTACGTGTATGTCCGAATTGTAACTAACTGAAATTGAGAAAAATGCCTGTTTATTTATCCATATTCCACATTCATCACAAACCCATACCTACTGTTTTTTTTCTGCTGCACAGTGATGCTCCTTCAACGAATTCAGGCTCCACTTTGTGGAACCACGTGGTAATGAGCAACAGCAAACTATGAAGAGTTCACGTAAATTTGTGGCAAAAACATTCCAGGAACTCTACGAAGTCATTTTTCTTTCCAGCGATTCTCATTATGACAACCTCTTGTAACCTCCAGGTGTTCGACCTCTGATAGCAAGAATGACATTTTTATCGAAGTGAAGATTCCTAAAAACGATCACTGAAGTATCGCGTGAAAAAATATTAGCAAATACTGATATTTGGATAATAGTAATAGTACATCTCCCGTTTCGTTTTCATGAATTTGTATGCTTCGTTCTAACAAAAATCTTTTATGCCTTAGCATATGATGCGAAAAGCTGGCGATTCTGAAAACCACTGGCCGGAAAAGAGATAGATTTCGCATATTTAATTAGGGCTTCTGATGTTCTCGATGTTATAGTCTCCGGTTAACTGTTATGCCCTTGTATTGACGGACAACGGCGAGAATATAGATAACGACGAAGGCCAGTGACATTTTTGTTGCAACCTACCATTTTGAGAAATGATTTAACGCATAGCTTTATAAGCTTCATTTATAAAGAATTTTAGTCTCTGGTAACCAATCTACGCACAGTTAATTTTTCTTTTCCATTCCTCTCTGCTGTTTGCCATTCATTTCACTTGCTTTTAACTTATTTCTTCAACATCATCCCCATTTTTTTTTAGATATTCTAGCCTGTCTTTCACTACTCCTTTTTCTTACCATTTTTACTTCCAATGATCAACTTATAGAGCCTAAAAATATGTCCAATCCAATTTCCTCTTCATTTCACAGTATCCTATTGATTCCCATGTTCTTTTTTGGACCTATAAATTGCTTCTTTTATCTTTCCACGATATTCTTTCTGCTCTTCCACACCAACATATTTTTAAGGCTTAAATCCCCTGTATTTCTCTTTCATTAATGGTCCACTTTTCTGATCCATTCATAGGGCTATATTCAACATGAAGTTGTTAATGAATATCTTTTTATTTCAAAGACAAAATAATACACAACCAGATTAGTAAGACTCAATAAGCTGAAGTATACTGCACTCAAAGAATATCCAAACAGTTAAGTAGACAAAAGGGCATTTCCAACAAGTATTTATAAATTCCGGAAGTTAAAACTGACAAAAACCTTGTACTTTTATAAACGCTTTTCAAATGTTTAGGAATATATATAAAATTTTCTTCGGTCAAGATTAATTCAGGGTCAATGTTTCATAACAGCGCGAGAGTTCCTGTGTAGTCGCATATAAATCATTAACAATAAACAAATGGTCAAAATAAATAAAAAACGCGTAAAAAATAAAATAAAGTATTAAAAAAATTTAAAAAAGTAAAAATAATAAATAAAAATGGTAAAATAAATCAAAACTCCACCCATTCCTTTAAAAGCACATAAGTGTAAACTATATATATTAATGAATAGATATAATCGCCATATAATTTAAAGTGAGGAAGAAAAATACGTTCTCGGAAAGGAATGAATTCGAGTTCGAGCCTAACACGGTGACAATAAATTAAGAGGAACGTTGTCGTGGTCTCGTAATGTAAATCGAATAACAATGACATGTAATTATTATTATGGTGGGATATCCGCGAGCATGGATATTATGTCACGGGTTCTTCAAAGGCATAAAGGTTGAGGAACGTGTTTGTCGTTGTGAAAAAATTCGTGGTTGGCATTTGGTGAACAATATTGCATGCAATAATACACGACAAAACCTATTCGGAACAATATGTATAAGCGACGGAGTGAGAGGTGTCGTTGCATCACAAACGCCTAGTTCGCCCGAAGCAGAGGGAACGGTCCGGGTTCGTGGCAGACTCAGTTCTACGTCAAGAGATTCATGCCGCCGCGCCGCCCGAGGGAAAATGACGACGGTCACCACACCGAGGCGGTAAAGGAGTTAACAACATAAAACCAGGCATGTGCCGCTCGACCTTTTCACTCACATACAATGATCCAACTCGGGCCGGATCAAGCGATTTTATACCGCCCGCAACCTTTGAAGTCCTGTAATTGACTCAAACGACGAATCATCACATTAGCCAGATATGCCCTCAGGGCCGGTCCGAAAGCCGGCATGCAAACCGTGCGTAATCCCGTTAAGGGGAACCTCATTTGCCCGCGGCATGTAGTCAAAACACGTAGGAGCACGCCTAACCTTGTAGCATCCTAAATACGTGCTCGACGTAGATTTCCACGGGCCCTTCGGGGCGAAATATGTAAATGGGATCAGGGGCGCTTTATACGTTTCACGATTCGCTTACTGCAACATTTTCCTTCGCCGAACCGAGAGCCTCGATGAAAATGCATATCGTTTGGCTATACTTTGACCATCGCTGTGGATCAGGGCATTTTGGAATTTCAGAAATGGTCTCCGATGGCGACGGGCCTTGCTAAAAAAAAAACGTGCTCCATCACCTTCGGAATTTTTTTTACAGTACGCGTTTCTGCGATTTCTGTTTAGGGCAGTAAATTTGTTCACCACTCTTACTTATTTTACTTAATATGGTTAAAAATACCACAATTTATACCTTTCGAATTACCATGCGAGGATTAAAAATGCACGAGTCACTGAGGAAGGCGAGCAACGGATAGCCCAAACTCAGTGCCGGACTTATGGGACCAAATTTCTTATTTTTCATAATGATGCAAACGGGAGATAATGGTACAGTTTCCCGCTGTGTCGGACTGGTGGACCATCGGACTCGGGCATGTCATGGTGACGAGAATCATTTTAGAATACAATTTTCTATCCAACTTTTCCAGCTTGGTTTTAAATATATATTTTTTTAATATCCCGAAGGAACATAAGAACCTGAACGAATGTGACCAACTCATTAAAAACAATTGACAAATATCAACCAGGGTTTAAAAGGTTATCACGTACGTCCCTAAATTTTATCTAAATTTGAATTTATCGAATCTAGATAGTACCTAACTTCACACAACTTTTTCATCGCAGCGAATTCAGGGAGTCCTTAGCTAGGGTAATTTTACGGATACCTGATGGCAAACTGAACGCAAGTAAGGGAAAATACCTATCTCGTTAATGATTTCACATGAGGTGAGACTAATAAGAAGGTGAGCTTTATACTCATGCATATCAACAGAAAACTACAGGTTGTGTATTATGTAGGTGGCAAATGCGAGAAAAGAACTTCGGTGCTTCGCGACTCAGCCGAAGTTCCTCGGAACCATATGATTCCGCAAGAAAGACAGAGTTCTGTGAGAAATAATAATGGTTGTCATTGGCAAATTAAAGAAACTTGATTAGTGAAATAAACCAATGAAAACTCCCTGAAAGGAGTGAATTCTAATAAATGTTTAAACCTCATTCACGCGCGGAGAATTCTGAATTTTCCTAGATGAAATATCTACTATAATCTATTCACAGAATGTAGTAATGTAGGTTACAAAGCTATCGGAGCCCTTTATTTTCACTAAATTAATTTTTTTGGAGAAAAATTTAATTTCGTCACATCCCGATAGAGACATTTGTGGCCGGACGTTATTATTAAATGAGACACAAACTTTGAAATTCCACATAAAAATATATTTTCTATACGACCCGGGTTTCGTCGCAATGTAACTACATCAGGTTTGAAATTTTGAATTATTCTCAGAAAGGTCCGATTTCAAATATTGTTATTTTATGTCATAGATTATTGACAACCATATTAAAGAATATACCATAAACTTACGATTTATTTGAACTTTTGTAGCTCATGAATGAGGCAGCTTTGTTTAATGTGTTATTAAGTAGTCTGCTAAATATGATATAGTGTTCATGGCAACACATCTAATTTGTATTCCATGATCAATACTTGAGCCTGTATATAAAGAATAGTGTAATGAGTTTAAAAGAGATAGCTCATAGTATTAACTGATAATTTATGAATTATGTAATGGTTAAGATTCATATTTACCTAACTGTACACCTGAAATTAACTCTAAAAATTTTTCTCTAGAGAATTCTGTAATTAATTTTCCAAAAAATTACTTGTAACTTCTTTTTCCGTAGCGAGTTTAAGGAATCCGGGTATTTCCAAAATTTTTATATTCCTCTACCTCTTTGGATTTCGTTTCTATCAGGTTCGCCACGACTTAGCATGAAGGAATATACCTATATTTGTTGTCATGCATGATAGGAGATTACACTATAATTCAGAAATATTTTCTCTCCAAGGCATTAAGAAATAAATAGAGAGAATAGGCAATCGACAAAAAACGGAAAAAGGTTGACGGTTTGGATTAAGAAGTACATTGAATTGTTTATTGTTACAGTTGAAATGAGACTGCTCCCATCCGTAATAATCTTCTGAAATCCATTTTCTGCCATTATGCTTTCGTGCATATTGTAACAGGATTTAATCTTGACTTCTGTAATAAAAAAATATTATCATTATCAGAATATTAGAAAGAGGACATAGGCATTCTCTGTAACTCCTTGTTTGGATTAATTTAATATTTGCATTGATATTATAGTAAGATATTAAATTAGTCGTTTATAGAGATTGCAATTCGTTTTCTAAATGTTTGATGAATGATGATTAATCATATTTTTCCATGGAAAGTTTTAAGACAATTGTATCAAATTAAAGAAAACAATAGCATTATTTCCTCTTTTGTGTACAAAGAAAAAATAATAATTAATGACGAGAAATCTATAGCTTGATTTAATGAGATTAAGGAAAATTCTTTTTGTTTCAGCTTGTAAATACAATTTTGCTACTTAATAACACTTGAGAAACTAAATTTGGACTCGTACTTGAACGTTTTTAGTGTGTTGACACGTTATCAGTAATACCATTTTTTTTCTGACGTGACTTTTTGATGAAAATTATTCTAACTACTATAAAAATAAGAAAACTGCTTAGATAACTCTGCATTCGTTAACTTTGCTAGCTTAAATGAGTGAAGCGGCCTGTGACTCATTGGATCTTCACAGCCGACTTATACAAGGAAATTTCTCCCCGAATTAATTATCGAGCGTATCCCGCAAGGTCTCGCCCGTTTAAACGATGACCGTAAGTTCCAAACTCAAAGGAGACCAGGTTTGAGCATATCGGACGTGCTTTTATATATTTAGTAGGGAATTTAGAAGAATTAACTTTGGTAATGTTACTATGCAACGAAACCATGGTCGGACCAGATAAGTCTTTATGTGGAAATACCAAAGATAATTCTTCTAAATTCCCTACGGTGAATGATTACCACGAAGTTACGCCCGAAACTGTTTCCTATTTTATATTTTTGGAGGATTGAGCCCCGGTTGATGGGACCAACGAAGAAATAGATGCACGCCGCGGCAAGGGCATAACGACTCGAGTTTCCGTCCCGTCCAGCACTCACCACAAACGTCTTCAAACTTTTTACGAATTTATAGCCTTAAGTGGTGATTTTACCAATTATTGAGGATTGGTTTTAATTATTATCCCGATTTATTTTATTACGCTGCCATTGAAAGGAATTTTTCCTGGCGGACCGCGACCTTTCGAGGGCAAACATTCGGCTGGGAAGACGTCAAGTTATCGGGGGTCACTTGCATAAACCATCGCGGCGTTGGCAAATGGGAGTATGGTGTTCAGCTCCTTCTCTCCGTCTCCCGGGAGAAAAAAAGAAGAGCTAACGGGCGGGGGGTCGAAGACGAAAGGACAAGAACTTTTCAGCACGTGGCGAGGCCCGTGGAGCGGCGTCTCTTTTCTTGTACGTGCGCGCTAGAGGGACGTTGAAAGATGCATTGAGATATAGAAAATGGAGAAAAAGCTGTTCCTCGGAATGAAAATCCATTCACCGCGCCGTTAAAAGCGGGAGCATGTGTGTGAAAAAATAATAAAGCTGCGAGACGTTGCTTCTTGCT
>WURS02059422.1:0-10719 GCA_011762765.2 Rhinocypha anisoptera | reverse complement strand
ATTTTTTTTTAACAGTTCTCGTGTTTAAAAAAACAAAAAGGGGGGTAAAAAACATTTGGGAAAAATGTCAAAAAAAAAAATTTTTGGTATTAGCCCAAAAACCGAAACCGAATGGAGAAGGGGGGGGGGGGGGGGGACAAATGGTTTCATGTTAGATCTACCCTGATGCTATTGGCTCTGTTCGCTAGCTGTCATCACCCGGGCACTCATGAAAATCCATAGCGTCAGTAAAATACATTACAAGTGTTGATTGAAAATTCAACGTTCATAGCAGGCAGCTATTAATCTTTGTTGCATGTGCTAGATATTTGCACGAAAGTTACAATACTTATGCAACAATAAGACGAAAAATGTCCATTAGTTTAACTGAATATAAGGTTCACGTAGCATAATTAAAATATGCATGTATGTGTTAAGGCTCCTATTTGAAATTTTTAAACAAGCAAAGACATTTGTAAATATTCACGCTTCTAGTCAACAAAAAAAGGACTTGGATTCCTTATATTGACAATGTTAGAATGAAGACCTCCTAAACAATTTTGTTGCTGCGCATTGCGTAGAAACACATTAATATATTCTTATAAACTTCTACTCGTTTTATAAATTATTCGAACAAAAAAATATGCAATGAAAAGCAATTAAAATTTCAAAACAGATTTATTTTGAGTTAAACTTTATCAGAATGTACCTATTCAAAATATATAAATGGTTATTAAGAATATACCGTTATATAATCCACTAACACAATAGGTCTATTAAATTAAATTATGTGATATTATGATTAAATAGTCTCGCAATTAACTTAATGATCATTTTCAAATTAGCATTAGACATTTCCACTCGGGTGTCGAGTGACACTCGACCTAGCCAAACTCACTACCAACTCGCGTGTCGAGTGACACTCGACACGCTAGGAGTATATTAGGGGCATTGAAAAACAGGGGCATTTAAAAAATTAAGTTCCGAGTATATACTGCTATATGGCCTGAAAAATTCCAAGTGCAAAAGGTTAAACATTTTCATTTATAATTAATATCACATACTATTCATCTTGCATCAAAAATGTCAACCAATCGATTGCCTTGCACATGTATTTTTTTACTTGATTGTCATAACACGCATTCACTAATATATTTCCTTCACGTTTCAAGGCTAACAAATTTTTTCAAAGTAATGCAACGGAATACTGAAATTTTGGCATTATCCTATTCCGTTGGTATATTGCTGAAATATTCTTCTATCTCCAGACCTAATAATGCCCATGCAATTATTGCATATGAATAGTTTTGTAACCGTGTAGGATCAAGGATGGAAAATAATAAAATTTTTTAAACAGTAAACTTGTTTCTCTTTCCAAAAGTGGAGGAGATATGAAGACACACCTTATGTTAAAGATAAAAATAACTGCGGGCGAGAGATATGTATCCACTGAGATTTTTTCTCCAAGAAATTTAAAAGGTTTTCATATCGTTATTATAATTACGCCAATCCAGTTTTGAATCTGCGGACTCCTTCTAAATTGCCTGCGTAAGACATTTAAAGTGCACAAACGTATTTCCCAAAAGTACCTCAATAAACACGCATTTCTTTTATCCTTGAATAAATCATTATTTTTATATTCCCTTCCCCACAAACATTCTCCCACCTTCAGCATACTAAGCACTTGCTTGGGCTTTAAGATATTATCATAAAATATGTTTTAAATTATTTACCTCGCTACTCTCTGGATACCTGAAGAAAAATACATACAAAATAAGTAAAAATTTAAGTACAGCTCTGCTCCACGAGTCTTTATAAATTCAACTCCACGAGACTTTATAATTCCAACCGAAGTTCATTTCGGGGGCTTAACTATACAGTAGTAGCAAATTGCTGAAGAATACTTGAGTAATGAGACCATTTTCATTAATGGTGTGACTGGTGACTGAGATTAAAGGAAATGAAATATTCTGGTGAAGTTATATTTCGATGAAGGCATTAATTTTTACTGCAAAATATATGTATGGAGGAACGTAGATAGGAGTCACATTCGACATCCGTCGTCATAAAGACGATCAATCTAAAACCAAGACAAACTTTTCGACTCCATTATGGAGAGTAAAATAGATTCCGGATGTATTTACGTAACATAACGGGTTCTCTCATGAAATCAAGGAATTTTTGACGTCGCGGTACCCAAGTGGGTAAAAAGCTTGGCTACTGAGCCATGATTCGAAATCAAGACCTGATGATATCTCTGGACACCTGCTAAAACCTAAGTGGAGTAATTTTATGGGCACAACAAATCTTCTTGGGGAATCTCAGATGGCACTAGGAATGTAACTGGCACCTCTTTACCGATGTGTGAATTTTCACAAGCCGCGGGGTGTGAAAATCACCTAGTTCTAGTATTAGGTTAGAAATACTATTTCTACCCTCAACTATGAAACCGAACTTAGACGCGAAGAGGGTTAGAGGTTCTTTGGTGGGGACCATCAGACCAGCAAAAGTCCATTGAAACGAGTAATTCGAAGTACAAAAAAGAAAAAAATTGCTAAAAGAGGAAAAGGCGAAAGTATTCAATTCCAAAAAAACATTTTTGGGAAAAAAGTTGAATTTAAAAAATTACAAACACACAGCAATTTCACAATTTTTATTAAACTCATCACCCGGGTTTCACCACAGCGTGGCATCATCAGGTGAAGATGATGATGCCACGCTGTGGTGAAACCTGGGTCGTGAGTTTAATAAAAATTGCGAAATTGCAGTTTATTTGTAATTTTTTAAATTCAAGATGAATGAATTTCACATAGTTAATCCTGAAACTATTGCGGAAATAAAGTTATTTGGTCATTCGAAAACTGGATTTACGAGTAATATTTAATAAACATTTTCCCAATTTTCTGAGAACAAGTTGAATGGATGTCACCAATCAGCAATTGCGAGGTATTTAGAAGAACCAAAGACAAAAAATTTGTCAAAACATTTCAAAAAATCAATGTTTGTATTTCAACCATATTAAAAGGCACCCGGAAACATGTTCCATTTGCATCCGATACTTAAAGGGAAAAAATAGGGAGCCAGGGGAAAAGGAGGAAGAAGAAAGACATTTTGTCTTAAGAATAAAAAGAAGTATAATAATAAACTGCGAGTGTATTATTCCAAGTAGCTGTCAATAATAATAATTTTATTGCTCTCATCAGACAATGAATCCATATATTAAAAAATACAATTTTGAAAGCTTTAGGTAGCCTTGAAGGTTATTCCTGTTTTAAGACTACCTTGTCTAAGACTAAAGTTGTCATTTCCAACATTTGATAATCGGATAGGGCACGTGATGAAGAAAATAGCCTTATGATTTTCAACATAAATATATCATAACAATTGGGGACACATAACTATTATAATTGCTTTTAATGTTATACTTTTCAAGTCTTCAAAAATGTCCTAAGCTAAATCTATAACTTTGGTCGGTATTTCATTAAAAAGGTCATTTAAATACTGTAAATTAACCAGAGTTTCGCTCTTAGATTTACCTTCTTTCCACGTAAAAATGGAGATTAGAATCTAATTAGCAAATTAATTCCCTCAAAGTCAAAGCAGTGGATTAAACATGAAGTTTTCTGCTTTTTTTCTCTGCACACATGGTATATACGCCTAGAGTTTTATTAATTGTACATAAAAATCCAAAGTCCATTTGAGATAATTGCTGAAAAACGAAGAGAGTAGAAAAATCTGAGGTCGTAATTCTCACGAGATGTAAAACGTGGTAATGTGAGTAAGAGAAACGGTAAATCGAAGATCAGCACAAACAATGTTAATGCATTGCATCAAGAATTTTTTCACGTTGAAAGATTTAAAAACATGCGTCATAACATAATATAGAGTTCAAATAATTTTCAACGTCATTAAATAGGCCAAAGAAGAAAAATAACTTATCATCATGAATACTATCTATTCTGCCATTCATTTCTAATTATTTGGGATCAAACATCAATTAACATTTACTTAGTTAAACTAAAATACCACAAAATTCTATAATTTCAAAGCATTTGATAGAAAAAAGTTTAATTTCCGCTTTGAGCCCTTAATAATAAATTTTAAAAAAATTAATTTTGTCTTAACTAATACTGTAAAATCTAAATGGGAAATACTTTTTAAGTTTTTGTATCAATAAAACAAGGATTGAAAAATGTCTGCCCACCCATATATATTATGGAGAGATATTACAGAGCATAATTTTTTCCACTCCTCTGGAAAAATATAGGTCGTTAAAAGCCATAGCAAGACTACAAGACAGGAAATAAAGGGATAATCTGATAAGTTTTTAATTTACCCAACCCTAGTGCAGATATAAATTGGAATTTAGATGCTGGGATTATAAGGAATTTGATTAAAAACTAAGAGAATGGTGCACTGACTGCTGACCACAAACCAAGAGTATACCTGAAGTGTACTGGAAATGAAACCAGGAAGATGAGGAAATGACACAAAGCAATACAAAATCTAGAGCGTAACAGAGGGTCGTTAATCTGGTGGAAAAACTTTGCGCCTGTTGAGTGGAGGTACCCAGTGTTCAGATCCGTGTAATGTGATCGCTGACCAATTTTGGTATTTCTATAAACCCAAGATAACCGCTCCCATTGAGTGTAAAATATACTAATGACTTTTTGGGATAATTTGATCAAATTATCTTTTGTTGAATTCGATAAAAATAACTCGCCACAGTTAATTTATAAGGAGAGAATTAAATATTAAATTCACATTCTGTGTTTAAAAATATAAATGTATAGCCTTACATTCAAAAGTCAACAGCAGTGGGTAGGCCTAGGTTTGGAAGATAAATCGAAGTGGAACAAAAGTAGCAATGAATAACAAGAGCTCTGTAAAATAGTCATACGCCCCACCCATAATTGGAATTCCACGTTAAACACACCTTCAGGATATTAAAGGTACACCACTTAGTCTTGTTATTTCAACTAAGAAATAGAGAATAGAAACATTCTAAAGGAATAAAGTAGGTTGTAGTAACTGGAATGGGGAAAAGTGAAGTGTAAATGGAGCTTATTCTGGGAGGAAATATTCCATTAAATGAAGAATAACTGAAATATGGACTAATTAGAAATTTAAATTTGGAAAATCAATCTTGTTATTTAAATGCGTGAATCCGGCCAAAACACAATATATAACAGCTAAAAACACAACATAACTATTATACTGTCATGCGTACAAATAAATTTATCTTCATATCTGAATTTAAAGGTTATTACCCTTAAAGTAATTTAGAATATCTTCCAAATTTTTAAAATCGAAATATCATGATTGTCCCAAAGTAAATTTACTCTACGCAAGTGAGATTTCGTGTATGTGTGTGTGTGTTACCTCCCGTGACACTGCAAACAGATCTTGGCTAACACTCCGAGCAATTGCTTTGCAGGATAATAATTACACGGATACAACCCGAGTTCAGGAGGCTTATGTTCGGCGAGGGATTGCTTTCGTATCAAGGAGAAAGATCTTGCGTGAGTCATAGGCTATGTTTACTTTCGAAAATGTTCCACTAAAAATACAAATTGAGATTGAACCACGAATTACAAAAAAATTAACAAGTATTCAAGCAAAAGAAACGTTGACGGGGAAATTCAGGAATTGCGCACTTTCGTCCTCATTAGTGAACCGCTTTGAGAGAGGAAAAAGAGATCTGAATGTGCCAGCAAAATGAGAGGAAAAAGGGTAGGAAATTGAATGCAAACAAATCGGTACATTTGAGGAGAGTATTTATTCTTGTATGTAAACATTCTTAAGTAAACTAATAGAAATAAACGTGGAGATTTTTTATTCTAGGAAAAACCATCAGCCGCCTAAGGTGTGCATGACCTTTATTTGCTGAAAATATGAAAATCAAGTAATTTGATCAGTTAAATGATTGATTTGAATTAATACGCTCTCGGTGGCGTGCCGTTATTGATAAAATCATCGAATCATTTCAATTAAATATCAGTTCATTGAAAAATTCAGAGAAAAACAGGAGGCCGCCTCTGTCAAAGCTGCAGTTTCGTTAATGACATTTTCAAGTTCATAACAAAAATATTTAGTACTTTTAAACTTTACCTACAAAATTTTCGCTGGAGTTTGTGTTCTAACGAGCTACGTACGTATGAGAACACATATCAGGAAAGTTTACAATGACGAAAACCCTAGAACCGACCGTCACACAGCACGCGGCAGAATTTCATGTACACCTGCTCAAAAGACGAGTGCAAAGGGAAGAGCTTAGAGTGGTGAGAACGCACTAAAAAAAAGGGAACGCAGCGACAACATTAATTCTTCGTGAATCTGGAGTAGGGGGTGGTTGCAGGGGAGAAAGAGAGAGAGGGAGATGGGGAGTGGACGGAAAAGGGAAGCTGGCGGAGAAGGATGAATGAAAGGGATCGCGAGGGCGCTGTGGGAATGACAACAAAGGGTTTATTTTTTTTTTCAAACGCGACCGGAAGATTTTTGAAAATATTTTCCGCTGCTTTTTTTCGGAGAGGGAGAGAACGCGAGGGCGTGGCAGGGCGTCTGCCCTGCGTGGAGAGGCGACAATGGACACGAAGGCGTACCGGACGGGGAGAGTAGGGGAATGGATGGAAGAGGGAAAAAGGGTTTTGAGGGTTCGAGAGAGAGAGAGGGCGTGAGAGAGGATAAGAGGGACTGGTGAGAAGGGGGCGTTTATATGTCATGGTCGCGACCATGGGACGTCACAAACGTTCAGCTCCAGTCAGTCTCAAGCCCTCACTCGGATGTTTTTGCTTTTTTTCATCGTGAGGGAACCCGTTTCGATGGCCGAAATTTTTCCCATCCCGTAAAAAAATCTCCCAAGTTAGTATCGCTAAAGGGAACACGACCCGTTCCATCAATAACCACCATGAGAATAAACACGGAGCGCGTTTTCGAAATCCGTGTGGTATTCTGAAGGATATGAATCGAATTTAGCAAAGAACGAATCTAGTGTTAAGAGCACCGAACATTTTATTGTAATCCCTCGAGTCCATTCCGCGTGGTACGACACGGAATAAATAGTTTTAAATACTATGTTTTAATTGTATTTTTAATAAAATGGCTAACAACAGGAAGTATAAGTTTTCCCCGAATGTCAAATGAGAGAAATTATTGTTATACTTGTAGAAGAAAGAATACCTAAGGATTATAAGTTGATACATCTACCTGAACTAATGTCAGGGTTGGCATCATATTAAGTTAGTTCAGTTAATCTACTCAAAAAACTTTGAGATATTAGACATAACTCTCCATAATAGTATTTTAAAACGAATCTATTTCAATATATATTTGTCAACTTACCATTCTACCAAGTAAAGTTTTGCTTTATTTCTGAAAGTACGTATATGACCATGCTTCATTGCATCCTTCATCGCTAAATATTGAAGATATTTATGATCTATGCGCCAATTAAAGTTTTAAACTCTATACTATCTAACTACACTGGAATTCAGGTCATTTCGCACCTCTTCAAATCGGGAAATAAACACTATTGAGCAACACAATACTCACGAACCCGCGACCTTTGGGTTAGCTGGAGAGCGCGCTACCCACCAGGCTAACCCGTTCGGCTTGTACATCTGTTAGTATATGTTTCTAAGTCAAAAGGTGCTAATTGAAAGCTTAGATATGCAGGGAAGTTTAACCAAAACAGGCAAAAATAATAACCTAGGCGTAAAAATTAGAAACTAGGAGTAAAACTATGTTTTGTCTTCACCTGACGTTTCAAATAGGTTTAGAATTGAAAAAATATATAGAAAATATATGAATAATAAAAAAATAAATTGCCTGTACATTTTTGACTTATTAATTTAAATGCGGAATATAAACACTATATTTTCCTCGAAATTGCTTGATTCAAAACTGGCACACGAAAAAGCTTTTAGTAGGATTATTACATTCGTCATTAATTTGACACAGCTAATACCGGTAATTAATGCATGTTTTCGTAAAGTAAAGTAAAACGACATCGTGATAACCCAGTAGTTAGACTGCTACTGAACCGGGGTTCCCAGTTCAAGTCTCGTCCACGCCCCTGGACACCTCCTGCTAAACCAAGGCTGAGTGATTTTATAAATGCCGGAGCTTCTCAGGAAACCAGACGCGGTACCGGGAAAGGGACAGCGCCCCCTACCCTGACTAGACGCTTTTGGGTTTTGTAGCAGGTGAGCTCCGTCACATATCAAAGCGACTTTAAAGTTAAATACTGCAGTTAAAAGAGAAAGATACTACCAGTAGCATTAATATTGCCATATTTAAAAGTATGAATTAATATTGCCGTTGGTGATCCGTCTTACATTCTGAAATAATGGTTGAATGAGGCGATTCAATTTCTACCGTTATGCAGTACGCAATGGGAAAGAGTTACAACTTTCCTAAAGTTATTAGTAAAATATGACTAATTTATTTTTAAGTGTACCTAAGATTTTTGCAGATTGCTTCTATTCTTATAGTGGTAAATTTTTGGTTAATACCTTACATGGAATCTTAAGATGGTCTCTTACTTGGTTTTTATTATTATTTTAATGTTTGTTATTTCTAATCAATTCTTATAAATAACGAGGTTCACGATATAACCACGGTATTCTCTATGTTTTAAATACATCAAACATATGAATATAACACAGTCGATCTTTGCATATTCTTTTTTAGGATTCGAATCTATCTACCCTCACTGTGACTTCAGAAGGCACGGTGTTAATTCAAGTTCCACGTTCTAACCTGGTGAAAATTAAAATTTGGGGCTTTTAGTGAGCCTCACTCAAAGAATTCTCTCTGGTCACAGAATTCAAAGTATTCGTCGAAAGCCGACAAATTCAGTTTCCCAGTTGTTTATAGAGAATTGAGAATGCAAGGGGCAAGTCTAGCACTAAACGCGTTGATGTCCGAGTCTGAGAGAAGGTACGAAGTCCCGTTAATTACACAAAACAACTAACCACTCAATGTAACAACATTCGCTCGTCGAAACCGCATTTACATACGGGGATGTACACGGAAGTGGTGAAATCTAATTTGCGCATCCGCTCACCAACTGCCCAGCCTTCTTCTCACCCTTTATTCAAACACAACATCACCTCATCTTCACCACATCTTTTTTTTCATTTATTCCATTCCTCCCCTCCCTTGTCCGTGCCTCTCTTGCTCCATTCATGGCTGAAGAACGCTAGTCCACAAGATTCCTCATTTGAGTAAATTTCATTATTCTCACCAATACGTTTGCTCTTAATTCCAGTCGATTGTTTTATACAATTACTGTCATCACCTTTGTATAGTAGTAATCTTTGTGCATTCACAATGCACTTGTAAGAATGTAAGTACATTCAAGGGTGTACCATGAATTAGCAAGATACACGAAGTTATTTAACTCACTGGAGAAAACACTCTTACGTAAAGGTACACTCGTTGTTATAAGACAGTAAATTAATTTATAAAATTTATAGTCTGCTGATGATATATATATGAAGTTTGACTAAATATTTCAGATATCGGCAAAAGTCAATAACTTTAAATTTTTCTAAGATAATGTTCATTTTATTTTATAAATCTACGTGATATAAATATTTTATTCTATAAATTTTGTTGCAATGGCTAATTAGAATTAGAGTATTTTACTATTTTATAAAAATATTCATTAAAAAATTTAATACATTATTCATTACATTTTTTTCGGAAAGTCCTTAAAATCTTCACATCAATGTGTATTACGCTATGTCTATTTACAATCATTAATGCATGAATACAAATCGGTTTTAAAAAATTATTTAAGCATCTTGGGAAAACAGATGATTAATGTTAGGCGAAGAATATATATTCTTCTCCTTTGGATGGATTTTTATTTCAGATTGCGTTACTAAAAGGCGTCTCTTGATTTGCATTTAATCAGTTTATGCCATAAGATGTTAATATAATAGATATTAATACAAAAAAATGATAGTATCCACAGTAATTGCCCTCTAAGTTTTGTGTGTGGGCGATTGTGAAATAAATAAATAAATTACTAATTGGTTCTTCTCCGGAGAGGAAGAAGGCAAAGAAAGACTGAAGGAAAAGGACAACCGCCATGCGACACCCACAAGCAACATAGAAATATATGTATTTATATATTCGTTCAATCCCAAAAACAAAGGTAGATTTTCGTAGCTAATGAACAGAGAAAAACATCAGCGGGACTCCGCATTAATGACTGTCGATAAGCTGATTCAATTTTTGTGAAGGGAATGTAAATAATTACTCCATTGCAGAAGAAAAACCAGGAATAAAATTTTGAAAAATGGATAAGTAAAACGCTTAAGCTACCGACTAACATTTACGCATAGGAAAAAAAAATTACCGACGGATAGGAACCCACGAAGCCACAATTTAGTAAGGACTAAAGTACATTAACCCAAAAACTACGGATTCATACCCTATTGCAAACTCATACACTAAAAGTCTCGTGTTCCTCCCCGTATTCCTCTCTCTCTCTCACGTCATAACACCGCGTTTTTGTTTTTGCACATCATTGATTCCTTTTTTTTTGGCGGCACATGATGAAGGAGGGAGAGGAGGAGTTAGAACATTGGGTGTTCGGTATCAAGGGTGACGATGAGTGCCGAGGGCGATGGCGTCGTAAGCGAAAAAGGGATAGGTATTTAAATATATATATAATTATATATATATATCTTTTTTTTTAAAGCAACAAAAGAATAATAGAAGCTATGT
>WURS02059421.1:0-25349 GCA_011762765.2 Rhinocypha anisoptera | reverse complement strand
TTTTATTTATTTTATTTATTTTATTTATTTTATTTATTTTATTTATTTTATTTATTTTATTTATTTTATTTATTTATATGATGTTTTTATTTTCCAATCACTCAGCACTAAAAGTCCAATTTAGAGGGGAAATCATACAATTAAAAAAATTTAAAAAACAACAATGACGAAACACACTCATCTATGCCCTAAGTGGAGAGAGAAAAATCCACCGAGTCGGGATTCGAACCCGTGACCTCTGGGTTGACAGACGAGGATTCCATTATTGAGTTCGCCAGTGTGTTCCTGTGAATAAAAAAATTAAGGTCATTACACAACGCCTTTCTCGTCATCGTTTTAAACGTGACACCATTCAGTTAGAACCTACCCCTGATGATCAGGCACCTTCGCAACCTCCTCATTGAGGCCCAAATGCCGCGCCTGGCTTCCATGTAATTGACATGGGTGACCCTACCATGATCTCTTGCCAATACAGAACTCATCGTAACAAGCAGGCCGTTACACAATGGAGGTGGGGTTGAGGAATCACTTTGCAGATTTTATTGCAATAAGGAGCACTAAATCAAAAAATCAAAAAAGAAAGAAAATCAGATTTGTGGCACAGAGGATTTTTTCTAATTTGATCAGGGTACAAATGAAATGATAATAACCTAGACGGGTGATTTAGGATAGGCAGAAAAAATTTAATGTTTCCATCTGACTCGTATTGTTGATTAACAACGTATGTGTCCCTTCGTGGTTAATAAAGTAGCTGTATGTTATAAGTGGAGCATGAGCAATCCTACGGCACTAACTAGTAATTACCAGGATAGAATGATAGATTGCAAGAAAGCAGAACACGAGCATCATTGAACAAAATCGATTTATCATTCACTTATTCATAGCTTTGCACACCGATCTCGGAACTAATTTATGTGCGCGATAATTTGTGGAGGGCCGGTAAGGAATGCGGGAGGAATAGGAGAAATGCATCACCGGACAAAAAAAAATACAAATCGGCATTCATTATAAATTACGGGGACTGCTGTAACACGGCTCGGACGCGAAGTGAAAGTTAACAATGAATTGCGAGAAGATTAACGGAGGAGGAATGGATATGACATTTTCATTGGTTTCTAAAAGAACGAGCATGGGATTTCTATTACCTACCCTTATCGATTCCATTTACCGATCCCCAAATTACAAAAACGAATATCATTCTTCTGCGGGATGCCAAAAGGGAAACGCGACTCCTGCAAGGCCGTTTAGAATGGTTGTACGCCGATTATTTTCGGCGCTTGTACGTATTCTCGTCTCGGGGACGGACCCACAAAAGTTGAAGTCATTCGAGCACGACGAATTCTCCAAACTGAGGAAATTACTTCATCAACACAACTCAAGGTATGGGGAACGACGCCAAAGGATCGGGGGGTAGTCCAGTCAACCTGGAAAATTAATTTATACCTGTTATGGCAAAAAAGTTAGGTACAGGACCAGACCATGATAATTGGGTGTACGTATTTCAGGTGTGGGATGAAGAATTTCACAATCGTCGCTTCCCCCACCACCGCCTCACTATCGCGTAAGAGCGAGTGCTTAAATTTTGTGATTTCAAAGTACTGATTATTATTAACTTTCAGCTTTCTATTTGTTCAACCATTTATCAGCAAAATTGCGCATGTTAAATTCTTTAATATTAACAATTGCGCGCACAGGGAATGTTTGAAGAAAAACTTTATCTCGGCTCCTGTTGCACTTAGAACAATTCTGTTGTTTTTAAAATACGTATCTAAAAGCCTGCTTTCAGAATACGATATCATATTAGACATGCAATAAAAATAAAAGAGCTATTATATTTGCTTATTAGAAGAAAAGAGCATGAATTTTATAATGTTATTTGTACATATAAATATATATGAAATTAAATTCTGAGATTCAAAAATTAAATTTTAAATATTCTTAATTAGAACATTTTTCCACCATTTACCATCACGATACAAATTTTAAAAAAATAACGCTTTTTTATAAACAATTGCAATTATTCATAAACTATTATAGCTACAGATTTTAACTCTTGAGAATATATTTGCCATAATAATACCCTGCTCTCCATGGTAAAACGTAAGCAATAAATATGTTTTTGTACAGAATATTAAGAATTTTCCAAAACAAAAAAGATGTAATTATTTAGGTTGAACTTACTAACAAATAAACGTATTTGAAACAAATTGGACTAATTTTGTAGGTAATTTGATTCCTTTAAAAAAATATGTCATATGTGTTACCAAATGTTTCACTATCAAAACAACACCCTCGGTTTTACAAGCAAAAAAATATAAAAGTTCGATTTTTTGGGGGTTTTTCATTGTTTAAAAAAAGCGAGAATATAAATTTTGGACCTCATTGTGAAATTCTTCATCCCAGACCTGAAATACACCCGAAATATTATGGTCTGATCCTGTACCTAATTTCTTGCCGACAGTAGCCAGATTGCCCGGAATATAGGGAAACATCTCTAATAAGTCTGGGGTGCGGGAGTGTCTGTCACCTGTTCCGCACGCCTAGGCAAGGGAGCGTCTTTCCTTTTTTAATCTTTCCCCCTTTCCTCTCCATTTGGGAGTACGGCCTCGAACGATCCATTTCATTCGTTATCCTGATGGCCACAGTAAGCATTAAAATTCCAACATGTCTAATGTTGAAATTTCAATGGTTACTATGGCTGTTGGAACAGTAGGTTTACTTCTCTTATATATTATTAGCGCCTCCCGTTTCGGCTTCACCCGAGACATAAAGAACACATATCAGTAAATAAGCTTCGCAGCTAGAATAATTATGAACTCTATTATCTTCAGATGCGAAAAAAGTAAATTGTACTACAAGCACTTCAAGTACTTCTCGAGCCATAACTTGTGTACCGTACATATCGTAAGATACGAATAAAGACGCGCCATCACCCACAATAGGAAGGACAACGTGATGCACAACTTCTCCCTGAATTATCACTGACCATTATGAATAAAATAGCGATGTTCAAATCTCTTTATCATGCAAATGATAATCATTCCAATCTCATGAAATAAACTTATGGTAGGCTGCACTAACTGCAAGGAGGGGTAACTATAAACGAAACCAAACATAAATATCGGGTTCCATATTTGAAAAGTGTAAACAAAGCGAATATGTGTGTATGTTTGTGTAGCAACCCCGTCGCGCCCGTCGGAAAAACTAATTTTACCCTTTATACCCCCTTCGAAGTTGAATATAAAAAATATCCAGAAATTAGATTTTCAATGTTTTTATAAGGAACTTTTATGCGAAAAAGGCAAGTCTCTAGCTTAATTAGTTATTGAGATATCGTACGTAGACTTCCTGTACACAGTAATAAATAATCGACTATAAAGAAGCCGCCCGTCGGGAACAGCAATGAGCCTTCCTCAGCAACCATGTATAAAATCCCGATAAAAAACGTAAAAATGTCGGGTTTTAACGAATAATTTCCAATTTTTAGACTCACATTCGAACAAACATGGTTATAATATAAAATTATAATGCGGCATTAGTCATAGTCCAAGTCCGAAGCTCCTAACTCAATATTTTCATATTTCAAGTAGTGAATGAAACATACAGAACACGGTAAAACTTAATTTTCCATTACTTTGCATATAATTTTTTTCTACACTTTTCACGCCTTTAAAAGCTAAAATTTTGAAAAACACTTCTTAGTGGATCTCTACGTAACATCACGAACGTATCCTCAAAATTTCACTTTTCTAACTTTAATGCTTTTTTCCTCTGCGTTGATTATCAGTCAGTCACTCATTCACTGACTCAGGACATTCTCCTTAATGTGTTTATAGATGGATGACATTTATTTTTATGCAATTTATTTGAAACCTGCACATTTTATATATTGGATATTTCTCAGCCAGTTAAATTCTTTCTATTCCCTTCACTCCTACCTCCCCCTCGTTTCGGTATTTACAAAGGTAATCGTTCCTCGCTCATCCTTCGTAGATAGCCCGTGCCAAGACGATCTTCTTACTTCTGCCCCATCTGTCCGAGTGAAGGATGCGGGAACAACCAACGCTGTAAAAATAGAGGACCGCTAATAATGAAAAAAAGCTTTTGGGAGTACTTGCATCCTATCCTTATTCTGCGCAAGTCTTCCTCTAAAATTCGAACAACCTCTAAACATTTTGGCAACGAGACTCTCTTCTTGAGCATTTTCCTTTAAGGAAACATTGAATCCGCCGTAATGAATCCGTAAATTAACGTACAGTCATGCTACAGCAAGCAGATCAAGGATAATTCTGAGTAACGCACGAGTGAACGTTATTTACTCGAAAAAAAATAATCTTCATAATGTGTAGCTGTCCCTAAGTGAACCGTTGTGAGACTCGATGACTCATCATGTCTTTTGAAGGGATTCTCAACCGCTCGAGGAGATATATTCTCCTACGACATTTTGTTGATCGTCATTTTATTACCATCGTGGAAAGGTCACCCCAGGTGTAAACCATCCGTCAATGTTAACTATATTATTATGACACAAATGATTCCAAAGTGAGGGAACTTTCCTTGACTACCTCTTTTTCAACTATCATGGTCATATTTTTTGTAGAGAAATGTGGTTGACCAGTGGGTAGAGCGCTTGGGGTGAGGGTCAGGGTTTAATACAGGCGGCACAGGGAAAGGAACTGCTCCCCCCATACCCGGATATATCAATTTCCACATGCCGCCCGTAGGCTTGGAAACAGGTAGCTTAGAACTGATTATCTTTCCATATTTCTATGGTTTGTACCGCGTTCGTTGGCTTTTGTTGACAACAATTTCACTTGTTTTCTAGCTGGTGTCTTTATGTCGAATGGGTTGAGATGATTACTGCTGTAGTTTGGTAATATTTTCGTTTTCATCGTTATGTTTTTGCAGGAAACGTAAACAAGATCTATTCTTTCGTTTCCAATTAAAACTATCTGACTGACCGTCCATTCTAGTACATATGATAAGAATGAGTTAAACGAAAATTCCTCTACCACCACGGTTCCTGTGAAAACTTGCCTATCAATTGTAGAGTCCTTGATTGAGGGAGACCTTTTTTCACTTTAGAATCGGCGGGCTTCCATCCTCCACAACACATTTTGTGTTCGCCTTTTTTCATTACTATCACTTTCCTTATTTGCTATTATTTCTTATGTATTTCCGCTATTTGTCGGTCATGTCTGTGTGGGTGTATATATATATATATATATGATGAACGAACACAGAACAATGAAACGTAGACACGAATAAATAAAAGACGAAACACTCACATTTTGATATTTCGAGCGTCAGCTCTTCTTCAGACTCGAGGTAAGAATCAAAGAGTATACATATATATATATATATATATACTAATGTCTGTTCACACACGTGAATAAATATTCCTTACTTAAACACACACACACAGAACATAAGCACAAAAATAAAGAAACTCACTTTTATTTTTAATTTTCGGTGACTGCTAAACCACCTTCTTCAGAAAGGAGATTGAGTACAAAATATGATATATATATATATATATATAGGTGAGAACGATGAAGCAGCCATTCGGCGATGCACAAAATGTGTATAAGATAGACAGGAGACGGACAAGAACACACAGAGAGAACGGCACAAATTTGAACTTACTACTTTTACAATGTTTAATTAGAGTGGCCCACCCGTTTTCAAGGTTGAAGGTATATATATATATATATATACTTACCCATACATAAAGGAGAGAGAAACAAAAAGGACACTTTAAAGATTAGTTCGTACGTTTCGGTAGGAGTGTCTGCCATCTTCAGCGACGAAGGATGGAAAAAAAATTCCCCGGTGATATATATAAATATATGTATATGAATATACACACACACATATATATATATATATGTCTGTGTGTGTGTGTTTCTGTGAGTCTTTTAAGTGTTTCTATCTTGTGCCGGACGCAGTTCATGCAATACTTGTCATATCGTAATAATAGACTTTCTTCGACTTTGATGGTCTTCAATAATTTCCTTAGTTTCCAGCTCTTCCTACTTTCCTGTGTTAGTAAGACAAGTATCATTTGTCTTCTCGCGTTCTCTGCGGAACTCTTTTAACTTGCCAAATGTTGCAATAGGTCAAGCGCTGTCATTACGATTATTCGAATTATTGCCATGTCTTGATGCATACTAGAAGTCTAAAACTAGAAAGCGTGATGCAGAAGCGGTTTGTGCTTCGAGTAATAAATCTTGGAAATCCGAAGTGGTGCAGCTTGTTTCCTTTGTTGAAAGTTCTCACGGAGTAAGTCCTTAAGCATTTGTATTTTTATTCCTGAATAACTTTATCTGCAATGAGCTTCCTTCCGCATCTCAACTATTCACAATCTTTTCTAGCAACTGCAGTTATTCTTAATTGCCTTGGACATGTAGTTCGTAAGTGGTCGGTTATTAGATGAGTGATTCAAGCACTGAGTCATTGAGAAATCCCTGTGGCACTCTCAGAGGAAATGTATTGTAATTGGTGAAATTTTGCTTCCCCATAATAATCTGGAAGAGAATAAAATAAATAAATAATTTGAACGTCAAGGAAAACGCTTAGAGAACGCTCTATTTAGGCGTCCATATCATTGCGCCGGAGGTCGTAATTTATTTTCTCCCATGGATAGATGTACGGAGGTCAATTGAAAAAAATTAACCTAATGTATTTTTCCTCTTCCAATTCATTCCTTCTTATTCCATTTTCTCCTCTCCGGGGGCCCTCACTTCATCTCTTCACATCCAATTTTTTCTCTTGGCTCTCTCTCTTTTGGCCCTCTTTTTTCCCGCTTTCTGCGGGCCTCCGCATTATTTTTCTCTCTCCTGCGTCCAGTCCTGCCAGCCTTTTTCGTTTGCCGCAAGTATTGTTAATAGCATCCAATCCCGGTGATGGAATGCCATTCATCTTTTCCGCGTAATAAAATACCTTGAAATATTACAGCTACTTTGTACTTAAATTAATGTACATTTAAAGTATGTTAAGTAAATTTCAGCCTCTTAATTATGGTTTGTTCAAACAAGTCGCACTTATGTATAATGTGTTTAAATCTGGCATGCCAATGGGTATTTCACTCTGGTTGTTTGCCGACCTCGGTGGCGGCGGGGTAGCGTCCTCGTCTGCCAATACGTAGGCCGTGGGTTCGAATCCCCGCTAGGTACATTTTTAAAAATCTCCACCTAGGGCATGGATGTGTGTGTTTGGTCCTTGTTATTAAAAATGTTATAGTGCCCACTGTAGTTGGCCTATTAGTGCTGTTCGTGGGCGATTGAAAAATAAATAAATTAATTAATGAATCGCAATATTGCGAAAATAAATTATAGCAGATTTTGAAGAAGTTTTAAGGAAATGAATGGTATGAAATTGTCATTGCCTCCTTATAAATAATCTCTAATAACATGCCGGTGAAAACCTCATGCATTGTCAGGCTAACTCAGCATGTTTTCAGAGTCGGCGTAACACAGTTTTCCTCAATTTCCTGCGACTGCTAATATTCGTATTGCGTGACGACAATTTTTTTCCTCGCGCACACGGAACCAACACACTGTAAAAGAGTCGTCGCGGGGAAAATATTGTGACACTAATACATTTGTAACCCCCTCATAAAGCCGTGGAGGGTTGGCAGTCGTCGCGATAGGTAGCGATTTTTAATGGAATTTATAGGGATTCGTGAGTCGATGAAGGTTCTGTGAATGGAATGTATGGGGACCCGAAAAAAAAATAAACTCGACCGAAGCCTCGTGCAAACAAACCAAGGGAATGCCCTGGGGTGAAACCAACTCCGCCCAGAGCATACAGAAAAAAAAGAGTTTGAAATAAGGTCTTTGCTCTTTCAATGGCTGCCTTTCAGAGCTACAAAATTTATATAGCCAAATATGGGCAGAAATGTAGCAAACGGTACACTTTCACTGCATGTTTGCAGCGAGGGGTGAATGAAAGAGTGTTTAAGGACATAAGAACGAGAAGCAGTTTAAAGGATGGAGTGCGGGGGGGGGGGGGTGGGGGGGGGGGAGGCGGTGGAGGAGAGGTTGGCTATAAGCTCACCCCCGCCCGAAGAACGTAGCGCGGTTGCGAACAGGACTTCAGGACGGAGTCCACTCTTTATTTCTTTCGCAAGACTGACGCGAAAGTTTTATGAATTCGCACTGAAAGCTTTCCCTCTTTTCTTCTGTGGCGGGTGAAGAATTGTCAATCTAGAACTAGGTCGAATGGGTCTTCGACTCTTAGCCGTATTCTCTCTAAGGTGTGTATCGGAAAATCCTCAATACTTCGGCGCAAATCGACAAGTCACATCCCCACTACGTACGAGCAATCGAATTTTTAATCAATTTGAAATTACTTTTTCGCATATCGGACCTCCGAATACAACTCGTAGAAAATTGTTACGAGTGGTAAGGAAAATAATAGAAATGTGTTTTTTCATTTATACATGTATAAATCCTGTCGTCCAGTACGCTTTTCCAATCGACCGTTTTTCTTTGAGACTGACAATATCTTTTATTTTTGATTTTTAAGTTATGTAAGAGTTAATGCGATTAGTTTAATCTTGGCACTATTGATATTATTTGTATTAATTTTGTTTCCCCGGTTCTGCAGTGCATATATCCGCTTCGTATCATAAGCTCCATTTTTTTCGCGATTATAGGAGTGTTTTGTTATTTTGAATTAATCTGTGAGATAGTCACTTTTCTATTCTCCTAACGTTGTGTTTTCGAGGTTTTAAAACAAAATACGATTGATAGAACATTATTGTTATTTTATAGTAAAAATACTAAAATCCTTTGGTACTATCGTTTGGGAAATAACACTCCTTCGGATATCTAGTCGTGCGTGTTATCAATTTATTCATTGTATGTCATAGTTCTGTTTAATTCCTTGTAAAAATAAACATTTAACTACTTTATACATCAGAGTCGGAAAGGTAGAAACGAAATACATTCTTCTAACCTATACGTGCAATGCTGCATACAACGAATTTATTGTTTTATCTCGACATGTCAGATTATCTACCACTATTGCGTTGCTGATTTATATATTGCCCTATTTCCCACCGTGATTAATGACTTTAACCTGATTCTGCTGTCCACATTACCAAAGTGAATTGAGCGATTCGAAAAAGTCCGGGGGAATTAATCTTTTGAAGAGTATTATCAAGAAAAGAACTAGATTCTCTAATGCTCATTATATCACTCTATGAAAAGGATATCACAGAGTAGCGGTAGAAATGCTTCAAATGTGACCAGTAGTAAAGAAACCGTCAACCCAAGCTTGAGGACAAGAAAACATCGCTCACATATTTATATGTATGTATTAGTTTTTGGTAGCGTAGACAAAATTATTGTTGGAGTTTCGGATACTATTTTATATGCGAGATGCGGGGGGCATCAAGGGAAGGATAAAACCAAATAAAAGGGTGATTTCGAAATGCACCAGCATTTCTGAAATGTAGAAATTCGTGTTTGTCGAGAATAGGAGATCCTTTCACATTGGACCAGTGTCTGCGATATTTCCTGTGTGAATTCCAGAGGTAAATTTTTATTCCCTATTTCTAAGTCATTCTGACATACATACGTGCGTAAATATTTTACACGGTGTGGTTTTTCAAAATGATCAATGTACACAATTGTAATGCTGATCGTGAAAGAGAAATTTTGGTTGCCTACAACATTTACTTTTAACGAGAACTACATGTTTTTGCTTACTTTTCCCTCTACATCGGAGCAGGAGCAGTATAAGGCTCCAAGCAATTTACATAAGGAAATAAGTGGGAAACATGGTTACGTTTAAAAAAAAAGGGAATGGGGATGTACATAATAGAAGCGCGGCGAGAACGAGAAGGTAAATAGGTCAAGTGATACTGTGAAGTGTGTGTGTGTGTGTGAAGTGAATACGTGATCTTTGGATAAAGGCACCACCTTTGTCGACTACGATCACGAACGTACGTGCCAACGGCCTCAAACGAGATGCTTGGCTTTACGAAACCTGCGGCGTAAATGATCAGGAATTCGAAATGACCGTTAGACGGGGGAAATATCTTTCATCTTCAACCCACTGTGCCCCTATGTTCGTATATTAGTGATTCGTCCTTCGCTTCCACTGCCCTTTCAACTGAAAAATATCTCAGTTTACGTGTTCCAGTTTTCTAACATCTGGGATTGATAACATGTCTTCGGACAAAATAATTTGATAAAACTTTAGAAATGCGCCATAGTGGAAATGGAATGGAAATGTGGAAGTTAGCATTGTTTCTCTTCTCAACTATACTCAAAGATCCCCAGCCATTCTTAAAAGAAAAATTACGTTCCCTTATTCTTTCTAATGATTGTCACCTTTTTATGTAAGTACCCGAATTTGGCAACATCCATCCTACGAGGAAAGCGTAATTAATAAGATCAATTAATTACAATTTCAGACAAAATAGTGGAAATAAAGTACCTATGGAAAGTGGGATTATTATTCAAAGAAAATTTCAGAGAGACACAGTTGCAACACAAGTACAACCACTGAAACATCATTTCGATGTGTTATAAATTTTAGCATACCTAAATAGCAAAATAAGAACTTAGAAAAAGCATTTACAAGTTTTAATTTGTCACAAATAGTGCAAAATTATCACCCTGAGAAAAAGCGGACGTCACTAATGTCCATTCCAAATTAAATACCTCGATTTTGAATTGCCATGAACAGCGTTTAAGCTACTGAGACCCTCACTGTAGTCAGAAAAAATGTCGCCCTTCCCTCAATTCCACGCGGAGGAAATAGCCTTTCTGAGACCAAACACTTTCCCTCTCTCTCGGCACTGCGAAAAGAAAGACACGTCTGTGGTTTTAAGGGATGGTGCGTATTCCAGATTTTTTCCCTTTATCCACTTCTAAATTCAAAAGGGTTTTCAAAATTTCTCTGGGGCTTTCTCATTTTATTTTGGACATTTTGTGATCCGTCTCCAGCCTGGGACCCATGAGTTAAGGGCTCAGAGGGCGTTTGATCTGCCTCCCTCCCGAAACCGCCGTGGACTTTCGTGGAAACTCCTTTCTGAGAGCCTTCTGCTCGATTCCCGGAATCCAGGCACAGCGTGGGAGTCGAAGACGGACGAGTTTCATATGTCACTCGCGTTCTACGGTGGGATTTAGCGCAAGCGGTGCATGAATGTGTGTGGGCTTGGGTCGGCAAGGAAGAATGACAGTGATTTGGCTGAAGGTTTGGGAAAATAACTCTCCTGCGCGAAGACGCTGTACTTATGAGGAAAGTTATGTTCAAATGCGAATACTGCGGGGTACTCACAGAACACAAATATAAATTCATTTTGCAGACAAAGTACGAATTTATATAATATATGGTTCTGCCAAGTTGCTAATTGATATTTGCATTGATTACTTGATTTCCGCATGCGTGCATCCACTGGAAAAAAGAAGAAGACTGTTTTATAAAAGGAATGAAAAAATGAATTTTCACAGTTAAAATACCGATATCGATCTTGTATTGAAATCACTTGTATTTAAATTTAGGACTAGACACATAGTTTAATTAAGAATTCTTATTTTTTTGCTGTGGTTTTTATAATTAAGAAACCTATGGCAGAAGGAGCAACAGTGTAATGCTTAGCTCTTTGCGAAATTCTTTGTTGCATTTGGAGCATCCGTCACCGGAGCTCAGCACGATAGCAATGTCTTCTCTTAAATATTCGCGAATCAGGTAAGATGAAGTCTAACAAGTTTTCTGTTTTTAGCTCGAACATAGTGCTTTAGAATTAAGTCATAGCTGAACAAAAATAGAATTAAATTCTACTTTGTAAAGTATTTTTAGTGACATTTAT
Organism: Rhinocypha anisoptera; assembly: GCA_011762765.2. Taxonomy (NCBI): domain Eukaryota; kingdom Metazoa; phylum Arthropoda; class Insecta; order Odonata; family Chlorocyphidae; genus Rhinocypha; species Rhinocypha anisoptera. Next base: position 13,522 of record WURS02059421.1, on the reverse strand, counting down.
TTTATGTGAAATATTTCTTTACATATGATGAGAGTACTGCCAAGTACTCATTGAACTGTCCCTATACGATTCTATGTCAGACATTTATATAATATTGTGATAATAGAGCATGAATAGAGTAAGACACGTAGGAGAAACGGGCACTTGGTAATTTCGATACATGCAATCAAATCTCCATAATTCCAGCTGTCATAATTCGGATTTTCCTTGTTTCATTTTTTTTCAGTTCCGCCCAGCTGCCATATACTTATTTTTAAAATTCGTAGCTTCCATAATTCAATTTATTTCCTCTTCCCCCTCCTGGAATTTCAATTTATGAAGGACTCTATTTTTATTTTTCTTACGAACATTACTTCATTGTTATACGACATCACTTAATGACGTTGCTTAGCGATGGATCCATGGTATAAAAAAATAAGAGAATATGTGGAAATTTCCAAAAAAACTAACATTTGACTATCTCGTCAACTTTGAAGAACTTCCCCCAAATTACACCCGAGATTATTTCCTAAATGAATAGCACAATTAAAAAATGAGTAGCATATAATTACCTCGAATAAAGTATGACGATATTTCCATTAGAATCACATACATTACATGGATAATACTTATTTAAACACTTAAGTTAACCAAATATAAAAAAACAGCTTATTCAATATTTACTTTGGTGTCTTCCAAAGTCGTCACTTCTGCTCTAATTCAGGCGTCTGTAATTCAGAATGTGTTTCAGATGTACATGGAGGTTGAGGGGACGAGAGTACTCCAGAGTAGGTTGGGATCAGGAAAGACGTGTTTATCGGCACGACCTTGGGAAACAACTTCAGCGGATGTCGGAAGAGACGGAAAGAGGAAAGAACTTGCTTGGAGAGTGGGCGGGAGACATGGTTGTTGGCAAAAGTTTCTAGATGCTACGGCAGAAACATTTAAGATAAGAAACAGTTGCCATAAGAAATATGTTCCAGGGCACATTGCGGTTCTAAAGTACAATTTCATATAATTTTATTCTTCTCTCCGTCATTGTCAAATTGAAGGAGGCATTTTCCAATTGGCATGTCCCAATTATAATATATTATGCACCTTGACATTAGTGCAAGCCGTAGTGTTACCTTAAGTGATGGACAACACTTTTTATCCTATAGATAGAAGTTGGATATGGTTGTACAAATCATTGTTACAAGAATTATTTTTTCGGCTAAAATTCTTCTTCGGGCATACATACAGAACGGATTTTAACAAGTGGTTCAACCTAAGCTACCATTGATACAACCCCGAGACTTATATATACGAAAATAAGCGATTGAGAAGATATATACGTAGCATTCTTAGTGATACTTATTTTGCTCAATCCTGTTTATGTTAGTAACTACAAACGTATAACGTTGTCATATCTTATTTCCTTTATAATTATCACATTATTCTACTAAAATTTTTTGAAACGCTTAATTTCCTCGCATGTCCACTTGGTTTACAGTCCATCCGGTTTTGTGGCAGTGTCTCCGCAATCGATTTCAAACCTTCCGCCCCTTCGCAAGCCTATATTTAGTTCTCTCGTGGTGGCGCAATGATCTAAAGGTTCATTCATTTTTAAATTCATACTTGGTGACTGGTTTACGCTCATTAGTACGCTAGTCACATTAGAAAACTTTGATACACTACTTTAATCCTGATTTGGCGATTATATTATTTGACGGAAAATGTGCTGATGCCCCTTAGAAGAGAACATCTGGAGTCTAATCTCAGTAATATGCTCGTTGTATTCTACAAATTGTGTTACTCGAACTACACCAGAAATACAAGATACTATATTTTTTTCTTATTTTGCTTTCGTGCACTATTCTAAAATAATAATAATACATTTATAAATATTATTATTTTATTTCGTTTAAGTAAGCGCCTAGTTTCTTTATTATTATCTACATGCAGAGTTATCATTCGTAAAAATAGTACTTAAAGTATGTATCCTAAAGTGGTTTGAAACGGTTGTCAGGTAATTGTCATTTCAGAAGTGCGTTTTTCATTTCGTTTTGTTTTCGTCATTTCGTTTTTCATTTCAGGAGTACAGAGTGAAGGAGTGTTTAATTAATCCACAGTTTTTAATCGCATTCGAAAGATGCCCCTTAATATTGAATACGCCAGGGAATTTCCATTAATTTATATTAGTTAAAGAAAGGTAAAAGATTGGAAAACGATTGATATTCGAATTACTATGTGAATAAATAAATATTGAGCTGGAATAAATGTTTTTTTTCCTCATAAAATTCATCTGTGGGGTATGCGGAAGGTGTATACTGTAGGAACTTTAGGCATAGGATTTCCTTTCTCATATACCGTACTCCTTCCTTCCTACTCAATTTACCCTTATTTATTGGCATATAGGTTCTTATAGGTACAAAATTATTATTTAAAATTGGTTGAAAATCTATTATTCTATCACTTCCAGTACGAAAATGCCAATTCGTATTGATGCCATTAAAATCATTTAAACAAATATTTTTAAAACTACAATGGTGTTTCAAAATTGCGAAATGAATGTTGGCGATTTTTTGTATTGCTGGCAGAATTCGCACACGACGACCTTAGTTATGATAATAATAATCTATTACAGCGAATGAAACTTAATAGAGCAAGTGTCCCCCTATTCACAAATATAGTCAACAAATTCTTAGTCACTACTTCTTTGATTTTTCTCTTTCAAACGAACCTCATTTCACGTGGCACGAAAGAATGTGTTTATTTTGGAGTGAATGTGAATGTTTGGTGGTGGCTCACACCCTGCCACACGCCCTTGCGGATGTTTGCAGGGTAATTCTTAGGAGTGAAAGAAGAAGACGGAATATCCCTTCTCAAAGGGGGGCGGCGAGAGTGGAATTAGGCTATGCCATTAAAAAGCAAGGCGCGGGGTGTGGGGAATCCGTTGTCCCTCTCCGGAGACGAGCGTATTGTCCAATAGAGAGAGGGTGGACAAGAGGAATGAATGGAGGTGAAACATTTAGCGCTTCACGTGTTCCCCATCCGGACCACCTTCAGGTATGCGCAAACACGCTTCCACGCCGTCGTTTCTTTCTGAGTTAACATTTCCGGTGACCGGTTAACACTTCATTTTACACTGTCAGCTGCCTCGTGCAAGTCCCACAATTTCCGTGAACTTGGCCTTCTCCCTGCAGGCTTTGCGTTTATTTATCCGCTCTCAGTATTGTTTAATTGAGCAGACGCAAAATGGAATTTCACAAAGGATATGTGCTGACCTACACATGAATGCCGTTAAGTCCGCCTTCCTCTTCCCCTATTGACATGACTGTTTGTTTTCACGTATGCTCGTAGACCCGTACTCACTCGTGTTATTTTTCATTTTGAGTGCTTCTTGTTTAACATCGTGGAAGTAAAAAATCTATATAATAACAATTTTCCCCGAAAACATTATTGTAACAATGTTGTGACCTTTCCTCGTTGCATATGCAACAGGATGCCATTCCTCCCGACTTCCGACGATGGCTACAAAGGCATCGGGCGAATTAATCATGAGCGCGAAATTGCATTCCAGAATGTAAATTAAGAGCCTACGGAAGTTTTAGCATGCATGTTTCAATTTCGCTCTGAATGCTACATCCGCGGATGTTTGCCGAAGGCTAGGTACGTTTCATTGATGTTTCAATAAAACTTAAACGCTCAACTGACTGAAACTGCTCGCTACGTCTTAAAATTTGCTTCCCATTGGACAGTTGGATTAGGCCCACCTAGCTTAAGGAATTGTAAATTTGTTTTCCTCAGCGCGGAGAATTTTGCATTAATTAAGCTATTTTTGCAGTAAATATCAATCCATTTACCATTCAATTTATAGTCACAATTGTAATAGCCAGTTATAGCCGTTTAATAGTCGAATCGAGGAATGATTAGTACTACTACTTTGATTTTTCCAGCAATAGTCTTTTAGTCAAAAAAAAGTTTACAAGATGTTGAAATATCGTTTTTGTAAGGTTATGAAGGTGCATTAAAATATATTTCAACAACATGATTGCTGACCCTCTATCAGGATTGATTCTACTCTTTAGTACCGGTGAAATTGGTACTCATGCTGTCGATAAATATTATCAAGTGCAGGTTTTTTATGAAAGTCCTGAAATAAGGTTAGTTGGGTAAATTAAGTTTGATATTTTTTCTAAAATTTACGATACCTTTTAATTTTATTTCATTATAATTTTTTACTATTATATTATTTTTAGCAGTGGTGCATAGTTAAACCTTCACATTAATCAATTGGTAAAAATCAAGTTATTGACATTTATTCATGGAAAAATGCGTTGGAACTTGAACTAGAAGAGAGTATGACAAGTTTATCTAAAATTAGGGCGATAAGGACGGAAAGGACGTATATGTTTTACTTAAAATTTTGGAGACGTGAAGAGACCTTGACACAAATCAGATTTCCTTGAGTGTGTCTCGCACATATTTAATACCTCTGGTTCTTAATAAATTTTGGTTTTTAACGAGATGATCGCAGTAAATGAAACTTTCTATTTTTTTTGGACGGTGAGGAAACTTACAAAGGCTTTTGGGACACTATGCAATTAATACTTGGTTACTGAATTTCATGTGAGCACATCAGTGCGAGGTGTATTAAAGTTGTAAGGCCTCCAATATTTTTTCTCCGGACTGGAAACAGATAGAAACCTGCGGTTTCTATCTGTGTAATCATTCGTGGTGTGACACCGATTGAAATTCATTGCCAGTTGAAGGAGACATGTGGTGGTGGAGTCATCGGATGCGTCGAAAGTGCGACAGTTTAAAGGGACATGGGGGCGACAGTTCAAAGAAGGCAGAACATCACGTGACAACGAACCAAAACAATCTCGGCCTCGCACACCGCATCACAGCGTCACAACGATTTTCCAGTGGTCAAAACAGAGACTCCTAAAGAAGCCTTCGCCGCGGCCATAGAATCGTGGCGTCGACGTTGAGAAAAATGTGTACGGCTGCAGGGAGATTACGTAAAGAAGTAATACAAGTTTTATTGTTTTTAAGGTGAATAAATAGTTAGAAAAAAAATCGGAGGTCGTATAGCTTGAATGCACCTCGCAGTATGTGAGCGATATCTGTAGTAATCATCCAGAATCCAAAAGCAGTTGCCTAGAAACAAATGGAGAACGGGATCACCTCGGTCCTCTCCCATCAACCCTGCGTGATGAGTGGGACGATTTCTCGGACGACGTCCTTTCTAACGGCGAAGATAAAAATAACGCCGCGCGCGAAATTTGGTGAACTATTCACAGAGGAGAACCCTCTTATATTACGTGGGAATATTTTATCAGGAACTGTAATTTCTCTCTTTCTGCTCTCCCTTCCCCCCCCACTTCTTCCCTTCTCTCCTTCCCCGAGGGAAAGGCCTGTGCATTAATAATCTCGCCATCCTTCCAGGACCCTTATCCGTCCGCTTAGCGCATCCTCTTATATGCTTGACCTTCAATTGGAAGGCGTTATTGGGAAGATTCTCTCTTCGCCCACTCCTCCCTCCCCAACCCTAGTCCCTCTCTCTCCCCCCCTGCACCCCTTTTATCCAGAAACCTTCCCATTTTTTCCACTCGCCGCCAATAAGTCCTTTATCTCATTTTCGAAAGCCCCTACCACCACCACTCACTCCGCTTGCTGAAATATATATCCGTCCATTATTCTCCTACCACGCCCCACCCCCACGCTCCTCCTACGTCTCCTGTAAAAATCTTGCCTTCCTTCCCTCCATCCCCTTCGCTATCCACGGCTTTCTGTCTTCTGTTTTATCATCTGCGGTAGCCTCGTGGAGCCACTTTACCGACGGTAACGTGTCCGGATTGATGTGTAACGGACGGATCCTAGGAAGTTTTCCGGCCCATGTTATAATTTAAGGATGTATTGACTATACAATCCTAGTCAAAAGTTGCTGATTCGTCATCAAGAGATATCGGAGTTTTTGATATATTTACGAAGAAAAACTGAATATTATTGATTTTAGTTGCTTTTTATTATTACTTTACGTATTTTTTAGGACTTTGGATTCGATATTTACATCAATTTTAAACTCAAAGGACTCACTTTTGACTTCCGTGTTCAATCTTGCACGTGACTTCTATGCACTTGAAATATCTAAAATTCTACAGCCCGAATATTTATTTGTTTTATTGGGATTATTTCTTTAAAACAACTAATATGTTTTCGGAAACAGCTTTATTGTTAAAATTATTTATTTTATGATCATAAATGAAAGAATAAATTGATTTCTTATGCCATAAATTCTGTCAATGTCGCATATAATCATACGTCATCAGCACTGCACTATGAAGGTGGACGCTTACTCGTCAGTTTTTTCGATTGGAAATAAAAAACCGTCGTTTTAGCTATGAACAATAAAATATATTATACTTATTATTAATTGGAAACAAATTCAAGTGACAAGCATAACTTTTGGTAAGGACTGAGAATGTATATCAACAAAGGGTATCGCAGAGCCGAAATAGAGGTATCATGAGTGCAACGTTGCCAAGTTTAAGCCTTGCAATTGAAGAAAAGCGAAGAGTAGCTGCAATTTATTAAAAATAGTTAATATACTATTCTCTGAATGATGATTTTAGTCAGTTATATCAAGTTATAACACAATTATTTACTACCTTTAAAATTTTCAATAGTTTGAGATTACTAATTATATGGTTTACTTATCCTTAAAGTTTTAGAATTACATAAAATCAGTCATTTATCATACGAGTGAATGTTAATTTCAAATTTCGATATCTTTAGAACGATCTTCTAAATCCTTTTGTTATTTGTCATGTTGGTTACTTATAAATAAATTAGAAGGTCCAACAAAAGTTTCATTGATTTGTCATTATTTCAACTTATCGCCAATACATCGTGAAGTGGGATTCTTTGTCCGATAGGAGTAGGTCAGAATAGGTTTTATAATCTCACCTTTGCCAATGTGACTTCCTGTTGGGCTGGAGGGATTGGACGGTAGGTAACAATGTTGCGGACAGAGGTTTCTTATTCATATCTGGTTGCACCCTTATCCTAGTGCTTATGCACCTTCTACATCTAACATGTACTGAGGAAAAGTGGTACGTTCCGGATGTAATGAATTTGAATGAAATTTTTAATATTTTGTTGGAAGTGACATACGAAACACATACACACAAGGAAATGAAGAGGAGATTCCGATGTTGTTGAATTGAATACCTATTCCGCAAGAAATACAATCATTCGAATTATTCTTTTCATAATCGTGATAATTTTTATATGTAATTTTCAGTGATGATTTTATTTTTGTTGCAAAGACGTTTGTTCACCTTCATAGGCATTTATTCATCTATTATATTGCATTACTGGAAGTCATTTCACAGTCATATAAAGTCATAGTTTGAGTAAAACTAAAACTACCCCCAAAATTAATAAAATATTTCTTATGCCTTTTAATTTCCCATATTCCACCTTCCATATTCCTCTAGTAACTCGTATTAATGTCGCTGCCAATCGCTATATATTTTCATCATGTTTGTTATGCTTTTACAATAGAATGATTTTTGGTGATGCATGGGATTATTATCACCTGATTTCCTTATAAAATATAAAAGTAAACATTTCTGAAAAAATAATTGGAATGAACAAATTAAATCAATTTTTATTGGATATTCCTTGTTTTTCGGCCTCTGATATGCCTCAATAAGTAAATTTATCTTTTCTCATTGTTTCCCAAATGACATTTTTTTATTTTGATAATCTCCATAACTAACAGCTTTTGACACCATTGTCTCGTTAGTTGCGCGATATTTTCTTTTGTTGTTCCCATCTGTTTACGGGGATTATTGTAAATGAGCAAAAATATGTATGTTCTTATATCACGTGAAGTAACTTTTGGTTATTGGCATTTCTTTGAATGAACAATTAAATATTAATCTTAATTAAACCTTCATTCATCTCTCATATGCGGGAAGAGAGACCCAGTAAATGCAGTTTTTTTATCCACAGAAATGAAGTAAAGATAGACCAGGATGATGGCAAGCCATTTGTACGATATACGTCACAAAGTTCGAGTTGATTAGAATTTGTAAGCTCATCATAAAGAAAGTTATGTTAAGAGAGAATCATTAGAGCAAACTGTCATTAGAAAATGAAATTATTGCATAGAATAGCGTATCTATGTAACAATTTTATACAAATATGAATAGTGAATGTTATGAATTAAATTTTAAACGATAATGCAGATTTTTTTAGTTTTTAATCTATCCTTCAAAAAAAGGGGTTCTGACGACATTACTGTAATTTGTTCATTATTTTTTGCTCTCGTTGAGTTAAAGTTGAGATAACGATCGACCGACAATCCCATCTGATAAACATTGAGAGGGCTGTGAGATGATATGTTTCGGGTGTCAACTGTCAAGTTATTTATCTCTCTTCTGCCAAAGAATTACTCTGTTGAACCTATATGAACGAATCATTAACCCAGTTTTCTTCCGCTGCTAATTTATTTAACGACTGTATTCTGCTTTTTGCTTATTAGAGCATTTTTCTAACTTTCCCTCTTCCGAAATAGGTATCTACTCTTATACTTAGGCACTTAGAAAAATGTATTATCTTTGTGTCTAATGCTAAACCTTTTGCGTGTTGGAAAAACGTATCGCTTATGTAGTTTAATATTTAATGCTTCTGAGTCCCATCTGTTAAAGGTTCGAAAACGAATTTCTTTTTAAAAAACCTATTGATTGGGTTGCTGGGTGCCAGAGTTTTTAATTTATATTATTTGCCTAGCTGGATGAAGATCGTGTGAAACTGAGGATTTCCGCCTCATATCTTGGATTTTTTGAAAGTTTTTTCAGCTTTTGAAATAATAAAAAAATAATAATTTCTAATATCTTTTAAATAATTATGTATAGCTCTAAATTGCAGCTCGTAAATATTTTATGGTGTGGTGTACACCTTTGTTAAGATGGTTTGGATTAAGGCACAAGATGTTGTTTCGCCATTAAATTGTTTTGCACAATGTGTCCGTTTCGTAAAATGATATCCTTTATATCATATAAATATTGTGTAATGATCCAATTTAAAATTTTATATGCGTTCACTACGGGTAATTGTATCATAAATTTATTAATTTATATAGTACTGACTCTTTGTCAGACTTTTGAGGTGGGAGGGTTATATATTTACAAACGCTTTACTAAAACCCTAAATAAGTTCTTTGTAAAGCGGTTAAGGAGGTCTACCCCAAATTCTGTACTTGGAATATGTCATGGTATTGTTTTAAATAGGGACATATGCCCAAGGCGTCTTTTTCTGTGCTTGTCGAGTAGAAAAAAATCTCCATTTCTTTAGAAATGTCTATAAAGTCTAAAAGTATCTCGACATAGAAGTCATTGCTACGCGAGACCATTATATAGTTCAAGGTTTAGAGAAAAATGAAAAAGTAAATGCATTGGGATATCAGGTCTTTGGTAGATTGTTGAGTAGTTGAAGTACAAACTGGTTTGTGAATCAATAAAGTTATGAAAAAAGAGAATTTCGGATTGTGACTATCAAACCATCAAGCGGAGATGTGCGAAAAAAGGGTCGTTATAGCATCATCTCTCTAAACTACTAAAATACTTATTGTTCTTCAGTGTCTGCTTGCGAATTTCTGTTACCTTAGCTATATTTATTACTCAGACATCTTAAGGGATAGATTTCGCATTACTTTTCGCTTAAAATTCCTTTGTTGACCATAAAAAGTAGTTTTTATTACTCCAATAATAGACTCAAATAGTCCCCGTATTGTCCAAAGCTGCATTTAATAACGATAACATATAAACTGCCATGTCAAGATATTTAGGTACATTAAAACATTTGGAAAATCAATTTTTAAATGCTCGAGTATAATCAAATACATGACGCAAATTTAGGAAATATTTCAGAAATTGGCCTTAATTTTTAAAAAACTTAATTTTAAATAACATCGATGTTGACTATTCCTACTCACAGTAACGACAAATGTACGAAATGTATGGATGAATCAACACTATGGCTAAAGAAAATGAAATTCACTTATAACCGAATGTATGACATATTGTTGTATTTATTTTCAGTATGCATAATCATACTTAATTATCAATAACGATAAACAGGCTAAGCCGTCTCCAAAAAGATAATTATCATAAGCAGTCGACCGGAATAGCCCGCAGGAGATTCCTCTTTCTGTCTAAGTCAAACTATGTGGGTTGGAATTGGGCCTAGAAAATGAATTTTGTGTTTTTCCAAGATAATCATTCTGAATGATTGGTCTCAGCAAGAGTAGCAATTAATGTCGGAAGCAATTAACAAAGTTGGATACATCTAATGAAATGGAAAAAAATACACAAGTGACACTTGACGCCGTACCAAAGTATTAAACGAGACGTTCTATTTAATATGTGCTACATTTTTACCGGTCCACTGAAGGGATTGCATTATTGAATTTTACTAACATTCTCAACTTAAGAGAAGCTATCGATCAAAACATTAGTTCTTTGCATCGTTCGTAATATTTACAAACAAGGAGCCATTCTTCTTTAATTGCGAGGTGTTAACTAACTTGTAAAAAATATTGTCTTGTCAATATAACAATAGCGTTCATGTACTTCCTGCCTTTTTTTAGGATAGTGAAATAATTATAAAACTTTGTAAAAACGGTCCGTGAATGACATATTCCCTTCAAAAATCTAACGAAAAGAATTTACTTGGTTTCCGCCAATTTTTTCTGAACTATTAAAGAAATTATCTTTTACTTATAAAATCCTCTGAGATATCTCGATGATTTTTCTGTCATGTAAAACCTGGCATGGATATATTTAATTGTTATTTTCATGTTTTCATAAAAATTGTAATAAATTGTGAAATTGATGAATATAACGAAATCATTGAAAAGTATACTTCCAATTCAAAATTCGCCGTTAAGCTAAAGCTAAGGAAATAAACTGAGGCTATTACATAACCCTTTCAACGCATTTGGTATTGAAGCGACTACTCTATTTACATATTCCTGCTCTCTACTGATTTAGTATGTGTTGATCGAGAAAGGATCTGGTCAAGAAATAGAACTGTGATGGTCTTCATGTGAATTTTTCCTGTAATAACCATGAGAACTGGGCCCTCGTAACAAACAGCTTTAAAATATGCTACATGTTTTTACTTATGTTAACCCAAATCAACTCATACACTCGCAATCATTTATTTTATAAATTATCCGAGTCCTGGTATGCCTTGGCTTTAATGTGTCATTTAACGGAGAGACATTTACAGAGGATATAAAATTTATGACACCATCAGCTCGAGTAGTGAAGTAGCATACATTCCTTGAATTGTAACGTACACTACGCAGAGAATAGGGTTTCTGATGTACAAAAAAAGTTCAGTAAGGCATCATTCCCTTAATTCATGTATTCACCTCTTCTTTAGCCGTAGCTGTAACGTTTCGTCTCTCCAGCTCACGTTTATGAATATTTTTTCGTGAAATGTTTTTAACTTTCACTCCTTACTAATGTTCCACGTTTTCAGTATGACCACGCCCTCCCTCACCCCAGCCTTCGTCTTTTTGGCCGTTGTCTTAAGCGTTCGAGCACGATGGTCGCGGATTCTGTCTGGTTCTCGGTCCCAGTGTTCTTTGTTCAACTGTTGCCAAGCTTCATATGTATTATTCCATGGAAGATTTTGCATCGGAAAATATTGTAAACATTGATTTCTTGAACTGTTTTTAACTCCACACAGTCCCTCTTGGGATCAGACGACTTTTCATCGCTTAACTGGTGAACACACTTGCCTTATATCATTCATATTTCTGGCATAGGTGATACTGGGAGTTACCACCTAAGGCCATTACAGCTCATTGGACCCCAAAAACCCTCCCAGCTTAGGTAATACTCCGTGAGGAAGAATCCTTGCTATAATTTTAAATTCAATAAATCCATGAGAAATTGTCCGCCTAAATATATGTTCTAAAATTTTACCAAGCTCTGCGAAACATACAGATGTTTTTTATTAAAAAAAATATTGTTCTGTTTCTCACATACACCACCAAGCCAATTCCGGTGACGGAATATAACATGGTGACTAACAAGGACGAAACACACATCCACTCCCTAGGTGGAGATTAAAAAACCACCTAGCCGGGATTCGAACCCAGATCCCGCGAATTGGCAGACAGGGATGTTACCCCGCCCTCACAGAGGTGATAGATTCTCCGTTTTTGCATGTATAATGGAGCAGTAGGATAAGGTCCATTAGTTATAACTGAAGGATTAGGAATTTTACGTCATCAAAGAGCGTCCTTTCGCATGTTATTACAACGAGTTAGGTAGAAAGTGTATTTTAAAGACGGCAATTTTCTTGCATTTACGTACATTTAAGGGAACACTCATTAATAAAGTAGCCTTACCTGTTTGTTCCTTTTCTACAAAATAATTTCAATAAACTATAATAACAATTAATCTTGATAAATTCAATTAATGTACGGTGAAATTAGGATTTCATCTTGCTATTTTTCCACATTATGCATATACATAAGATGCGATCATTTTCTATAACGTTTTGAAACGATAAAATTTTCTATCTACTTTTTTCAACAAATATATATGAATTTATAGCCGTAAGTCCACATCTATAGTATAATATTAGAATAAAATAAAGTATGAAGAACGATCGAAGGGAAAAAAACATTTATTTATTAAAATATCTCAAAAGTTGAGGTGTAAGTTAATATTCTCGGTTCGTGTCTTGGTATACTTTCGAACGCCAGCAACGTTAGTTGCGGGGCTGTCTAATCAAACGGTCAACTGCTATCGCAGAGAAAAGTACGCTAATTTCTCTTAAAGTCATAGTTTTTCTTTCTTGGGAGGAGTCATAGTGACATTAACGATTTTCACTGTAATACTTTATATATTTTTGTGATACTGGAGCTATAAAGTAAATGGAAAACTTTGTAATGCCTCTGTTAGGATTTCATTTCTACGGCACCGATGTCATTTTAAAAACGTAATCAGGTAGAAATGGCGTCCTCACTTTAAGTGACTACCTAACGTGCGTCGAATCTCGTTCAGTAGCCGTTCGTGATTGAAAGGCCTTATACATTGACCCATCGCAGTTTGTTTGGAAAATATGCAAATTGTTAGCGTTTAATTGCAATACCACCGCAATTTCCATTTCCGTAAATTTGGCAAAGGCAAGAATAAATCACCTTGGCCGTTCGCAAAAATTGCATTCATATCATTTTCTGTTTTCCCGTTCACTCGGAGAAACGGACAAAGGTTTTCGCAGCGATGGATTTCCGATGTTGGAAAATGAAGGGAGCGGGAAAGGGACGAAAGGGACCAACTGTTCCCTCCCTCCTTTCATTGCATTTCATTTCGCGGAGCATATCCGCCTTTTTCCTCGCCGAGCATGCGTTTGGAGGCAATCAAGTCAGGGCGAAATACATTTCCCCCCCCCCCCCACCGCCTCCGCCGTGCCCTGGGGGCTTACATACCATATCCCCCAAAGTCGTGTTACCTTAGCCCGCCAA
>WURS02059410.1:0-10719 GCA_011762765.2 Rhinocypha anisoptera | reverse complement strand
GCCATTCCAGCATCCATTTAGGGAAAAAAAACACGCTTGCCCCAATTCGTGTTAATAGTGCTATCTGTGTTTCTTTGACGGAAGTTTATTCTCTCTCTCTTTCTATCGCTTCAAAAAAAAGTATGCAAACGAATGAAAAATTGCAAAAACTACCGGAATTCTTTTGGTTGCCACGGGAATGTCGCTTCCCCTCTTGGAGGCTCTGACCTCAGCTTTTGATGCCTCATACTATCATAAACAACTCTAGCTATCAGAAAGGAGGAGTTCTTTTTTTTGATGTTGGAATACGGTTCATTCTGTTGCGTAGCAGTTGAAAAAAAATTCGTGCGAAGGTTATTACAGCAGAATATAGTTCTATAAATATTTCAAATGAAGGTTGGGAGATCTATTGTTACACTTTCCGTCTATTAGAAGATGAGTCCACGGTATTCTCATGGCTGAGGAATGATAGTCATTCAATGAAGGGCGTTTTTAGAGGGAATTCATCTATTTAATTTTAAAAAATTCAAAAATTAATTTAGATTCTATGAGAAAAATTAGAAATATGATTATTGGCAAGCAAAATTACTCAGAATTATGCAGGACAGATTATTTTTGGATCAAATTACTGCAATTGACGAAGACGACACATCAATTTCTTCATTGAAAATCAAGGAAGTAAGTAATAAGTTCAATAACTATAAATAATATTTTTTACATGTGTATGTATCCTGTGCTTTTTAATCTATACTCGAAGGAGATGGTAAAAGAGGCATGGGAAACGGTTGAGTCAGGAGTAAAAGTTGGTGGGGAACTCATTAAATCAGTCAGATTTGCCAAAAAACAAGCCTTAGTAAGTTATTCAGCCAAAGGACTTCAGACCTTGTTAAGTGCTTTACAAGTCCACTGTCAGAAGTTTGGGATGAAAATTAATAGTAATAAAGTGAAAGTTGTGAGATTTTCGAGAAGTAAGAAAGTTAGGATATATATCATGCTAGAAGGGAATAAATTAGAAAAAGTAGAAAATTTCACTTATTTAGGAAGCATCAAATAGGAAAATGGAAATTGTGGCAAAATACCTACATTAAAAGAATAAGCTGAGTATAATTTAGATTAAGTTCGCACCAACCGTTATGGCACATCTTTGGAAGGGATTTTATCTGCCATCCTACCAAATTCACCAAGGTGCATATTGGCTTACTGTTTAATGGTTTCCGTCAATTTGACCTATTTTTTAAAAATTAGCATTTACTTATGAATTTATAAAGGATTTAAAACTATGTATCACTGATCAGAGGATAATAAAAAGTTTCAATGGAGAATGAATGACAAGAATGAAGAAATAAAAATGAAAGCATGAAAGAAATTCCATAATTTTCATTGTTTGAAAATTCGTCGTGCCCAGGATTCGAATCTGGGTTATTGCGGCCACAACGCGAAGTACGATACTGTCCATTATACAGTCACTATTATTGGCAGACAAATGTTCTGGGATTTCGAAAAGTCTATTTTTTCACGCTTCTTCATTTTGAAAATTAGCTCAGAAGAACCATTTCTTTTACTACAACAGAGTATCCTGAACAAGTTTTTGCATTGAAATCAGTCTCTTTAGTTTGGTCATAACATAGCTGTCTAACACATAAAGGTATTTATTAGTATATTTCTTATATTTATGAGTTTTTAGGGAATCAGGACTGAAATATCATAGAACACATGTATATCAGTAGAGCCTATGAATGCTAAGAGTTGAAATTATAGGTTTAATTTTAGACATTGTAATAATTTTATTTTTTGAAAGAATATATTATTTCTATACAGTCTACCTTTTATAAAAATTTTAGAGTACATTGAAATGAGAGCAAGTAGACCATCAAGTGCATTAAAACATTCAACTAATAAGAAATGAGGGAAACATTATAGTTATGAAAAGTTTTAACTATTGTAAGGAACTTTTCCATATAAAGAAGAAATGTCTTTTAAATATTCTTCCCTTTTTTTCCTGTACTAAATTCTTCAATATATTATTAAAAACGTATATGTGGTCTTGGTATTGCTATTATTCTTGCATTGTCTTTTATTATTTTTCTCACCGATATCTATGATAACTATCTGTAGCATTAATTATAAAATATTATTCTGAACAGTGTTGAGAATACTGTTTTTATTTTATTAAATAAATAAAATTTTAATAAATACAATTTTTTTCACCGTTTCTTCTTAGAGTCTACTCATCAGCATATGATCTGAAATATGTCTCACGCCATATCCTAGCAATCTACCTCCATTTATAATCGATAACAACACTTTTACTTGATAAAATAATAGAAAAGACCTTCATAACCTGGTAAGCATTATTAGTTGCTATTTTAAAGCGCCACATAAGATATAACAATAGTTCTAGGTATCATATGACAATAGGATAATTTCAATTTTAAGATAAATTTTCACGTATGTTTTATCGAAATGAAATGTAAATTGTCAATGAATACAGGTAATGGATGCCTGGATACACATTTAGGTTAAATAGCAACTTTTAAAACGTTATTTTATTTGTGCTGGTGATTTTTTCTCATATACCTTCTAGATATCTTTGACAAACCGTCTTGCATACCAAATTCTATGTGGCAATTTAATTTCAGTCTAAAGTCTTTTCTTAATAGAGTTCATAAATTATCTTCTTTAGACAAAGATGCAGTCACTTCAAAAAGTAACGTTTCAGTCACGAGAAATATGGATGCCATGAAACTAGAATTTTCTACGTATCTTGTATTTTCCTGTATCCTACCCAAATTATGCGTCATTAAAATTGTGTTACTCTCCTTTTCCATAGGATAACATTAAATTAAATAAATGATTAATTTTGTGAATAGGTGAATATTTAGGAAGTAATAAAATTATCAGTTTCATTTTTTAATTATTAAGACTTAAATCCACTTGGAGGCAATAATTCACAAACAATAAAAAACATGATTCCTGTAGATAATATGCTTCATAATCTGAGAATTATTCTTGATATTCGTGGCAGTTGGTGGTACAACGGCGTAAAACGCAATCACTTCAAACTTTTACTTCATAAAATAACAATGTACATTCTTGGATAATTATACATAATGTACATCAGGTGGTCCTTCTGTAGATCTACCGTTTCCCACACGTTCTACAAATTTTCACATATTTTATACATAGATGATAACGTTGGAATTTCAGTTATTTAGTTTCTTCTTAAACGAGTGTGCCACTTCGAGTATTTTGGACTGTAACACTTGGTTAAATACTAACATTATATTGTTTCATATGATAATGGGAGTGTACTAGTGGCATTTTGTTTCATCACGAAATAAAATTGTTTTTAATCTTTCTCAAATTCGTCATTTAAGTACATTTCTTTCACCCTTTCCCTTTTTTAACGCACTTAAACTCAGTGTGGTTTCCATTAAGAAAAATTATTTACCAACACACAAGTTATTATTAAATCAATAACTTAATACATAATACATTTTTTATCAGATTTACCGAGAAAATAATATAATTCAGAACAAGTTACAATGATGTCCATCTGCATGTATGTTATACAAGTAGATGTGCTGCAGGAGGGTATATTATATTTTTCTAGGATTATTTAATTTTATAGAATTATATGTACATTTAGTACTGAAATATCAGTAAATAAAAAGCAGAAAAAATACCTATAAAATATTTAAGGAGCATTTTAACTTAAATAGTATCATAAAGTAATAATTTAAATTGAAGTTTAAATAACTATTAAAGGTAATAAGTTAAAATTGATAAAATCTTTATCATCTTCGTCAAAACGAAGGTGTTTATACTACACCTCATCAATATAACTGTTTATGCCGGTTGAATACACCTACATCTACAAAATACTCTGCAAGCCGCCACAAGGGCGTGTGGCATGGGGTGATTACAGACCAAACCTACGTTCTTACAAGCACATATGCATTAATAATTAGGAATAGACCGACTCCTTTCATGCAAAATATTGAAAAGTTTGATCGTGCACGATCAACAATAATGATAATTAGAAGGTAGAACACACATCCAAGAGTACGTGAAGAAGAACTACGGTATCTGTCCTCCTCATTACCCCGAATATAAATCAAATGACATTGTTTTGTTACAATTTATAATCGAAGAAAGTATTCAACATAGATTAGAGGACATGCTCCTAACATCTGGAACCGTACTACTCTTTTTTTCGTAGTAATAGCGATACTGGAGTGTTTGTTAATTGCACAGGGTCGCATTACACTTCTGACGTACCTGGACACTAACCGTCTAACAAGTGTTGGTACCATACAGATGAAAATGAACCTATGACAACCGTTGTGCTCCAAAGCCATTGGTTTTTATCTAGCATGACCTATTCTTTATGGCGTCTTCCCTAAAGCCCCTTGCTCACGGTAAAATTTTTCGTAAAACGTTTTATAAAATCGCTTCCATTTTATGAATCTGTGTTTGCTCACGGTAAAATTGTTCGTAAAGCTGAGTTTTATAAAACGTTTTATGAAATAGAGCTGCTCCTATTCCCATAAAATCGTTTTTTAAAACGACCAATGAGAGACGACCTTGCTATAACGACGCCACCTAGTAACACGAAAACGAAACACGAAAGGTAAATGAAGAAGTGTAAGAATAAAGACATGTAAAGACAAAAATGGCGCTCTTCTACAACGCCTTTTTTTAATACCTGAGCAAGAAATTATTGCTACTGGTGCTCGTGTTATATCATTTTGGGATGATATATTTCCAAAAACTATAAACAACCGAGAAATAACCGTCGTAGTATAATACTTACCCTATGAGTGGGCACAAAACTATTAAAAGTACAAGAGTTTTATCAAACTTCTCATAGATTGAAAGCTGGTGGAACTTCAAGTTTTACGAAAAATTTTACCGTGGGCAAGCCAACACGTTTTATAAAAGATTTTATAGCAACCTTTATAAAACAGTTTTTACGAAAAACTTTACTGTGAGCATGGGGAGTTAGAATAGGTCTCTCTGTTTTCTCAAAATAGCACCACGTTTTTAAGAGCTCTCTCTCTCTATCCCCTTGCTTTAGTCTTCCTCCCTCATCTCCTTTGTCTCCCGGGACTCCCTATCCTTCCTCGTCGCATTACCTACGCCTGCCCGTCCGCTCTCCCTCCCTCTCCCCCCTTCCCTCCCTCCCCCTCCCTCCGTCCCTCATCACCACCGCCTCATCTCACGCAGGTGCAGAGACGGAAATAACTTTAATGACGAACAATTTTTTACACCCACCATTCCAAATAGGATAATTTCGCCGGGACAATGGCGGAGTTAATATTTCTCGAAGAAGGAAGGATCCCTGGTGACATTGACGGAATTTCCTTCGATGATGTGTTTGTATTAGATTACCATCAATCTTCAAAGGCTCTCCCAAATCTCACGCTTCAACTTTTCCTCTTTTGGTTTCCAGCTTCTCCGTTACCTTAATTTAAGGCCCCAAGTGCTTTAAAACTCATTAATTACGGTTTGAGCAGCATTTACCGATGCACAAGTGCAGATTCATTTATGTATTTCACATTTTTATTGACCGTATGTGGAAAATATCAAGAGTCGTACTAATTATATAAGCCATATATTTCTAATATTTTTCAATTAGCCATACCTTTTACTTCTTAAGCAATAGTTTGAACTTAGAAGATGCACTTAAAATTATTAAATATCTGAATAAATATTACGAAAAATAACAGTCATATAAGATTATATAAAGAAAAAATTAGGCAGCTGGACGAATTTACCATTTAGGCAGTAAAATCACCAATGACGGAAGAACTTAGACTAGTTAAAACCTAAAAAATAAAGCATTATTTTAAATAGATCTGTATTTAATTCATACATACAGTGCATTTGAACGTTAGACTAAATCATTAAGTGGTAAGTAGAGTCCTTTTAATTCTTAGCAAGATGAAAGCCTTCAAAGTAAAGACCTATTCAATCAACTACATTAAGAAAGAAGCAGGTGGCAGGATGACTTGGAGAATTGCTAAAAAACAATCTTGTTTTTTATAACTGGTGATGATTAAAATATGCATCATGTTTGTAAAATGAAATAAGTAATTGAGTGATAATATGATTATTGCTATTTTAACTCTAAAATGGAAAATTTAGTATTGTTTAATATTTCCCTTTGGTAAAGAAACAAACTTTGTAGGTTTCACAGATTTTTATTAAAATACGACCGGATTCGTCGAATAGTCATCAGTTAAACCCCGGTGACGTCGACTGTTCAAACGAAACCGGTCATGTTTTACTAAAACTCTGTAAGATCTACAAAGTTCGTTTATTTTGCATCTTGAAGTTTCACATGTTAGGCATGAAACCCTCGAGCATTTCACTTTGTTGAAAGCATGCAATGACAGAAATTATGTGGGAAACCTGTGGGTGCCAATGTTGAGTAGTTTAACTGATAATATTTGAAGTAGACGACGAATGTTTGGTATCTTGTATCACCGTACTATTCAAAACAATGGTACGGTAATACAGGATATAGGCTAATATAATTATAATAGGCTTATTATGCTATGTTGTTGTAATACGATTCTTCCTTTCTGCGAGAAACGAAAGAAGAAGATAAGTTGTAAATGGAAAGGAAACAGAATTATTTTATTGTTATCCCATTTATATATATATATTACAATAGGCTCCCTCCATAAATACCTGCAAGCTGCCATTATGACGTGTGACAGTGTTTGAATTCACTCATTAACAACTATGCGACCTGTTTTGAGTGAATGAATATAAAATTAACTAATGATAAAATTCATAACCCAGTCTAAGAATGAAGTTGAAATAAAAGCTATAAAATAATTCACCCACACCGGAGATAATCTCAGCATATTATATATAAGTATAATTGCTTAAAAAATTCACTTAACCTTATATGCTTTTAATATGGATTACAAAAACGATATCGGCCATATATAAGAACTGTATTGAGGAAACATCTGCTTGGTATTTGGAAGGAATCATCGAGAAAACAGTTGATTCTTACCCGAAATTAAGAGAGGAATAGCCTTAGCAAAGTAAGAATTTAAATTTTTGTAAAGTCTCACAGTTAATTATCACATCATTATTTAGACTTTAAAGTTATTTCTCAAAGTTTAAATGCGGAATGTACTAAAAACTGGATTGGGGACGTGGGCTTAGGAAAGAGGGAAAGGAACAAAGCGTGAAGTAGTAGAAAAGTAGTTTTGTAGATGACTTATCAGGACCTTCCGAAGAGTGATGTTATTCTTCTCTCCAAAACTTGAACTCTTATAATTTAGAAATTTAGATTTTATTTCCAAGACATTCTGAGTGAATTAGAATAGCAAATTCTGGCTTATTTGATAAATATAATTTTGGTGCGGAATTTTCAAGATGAGCTCTGTATCGTGAAGATATTGAACATGGAAATAAAAGTCATTTAAACTTTGAATTTAAGATGAAATCTACGTTATATTTTTAAAATAAATTCCCGAGTTTATTTTGACTGAATGTAGTGGAACATTTCATGACGGCCGTTTTAGCTAGAATTTTGGAGTAATCTGGCTAACCCGAAAGTGCCTGTTCTACTTCAGCCTCGGCCATGGGTGTTGTTATCGAATTTTCTTTATAATCTAATTTTTCTTTGATTCGAATATAATATAGTGGTACGAAATGACTTCAGCCGTCGAAACACCTTAATCAAAATATAATACTACTTGAATATTTCGTCATAACCAGATAAAAGTATTGCAATTAATTATCGGAATGTGTTAAGGCTTAAAATACATATATTTATTATTATTATAAGTTACACCCTTATATATTCATATTTATTATAGATATAGCTACTTAGAAGTAGTATGGTTACTTGTATTTTTTATCATTAGTGTTTAATTTCGTTGATTTATATGCAATGGTCTTTAAAGATTATTTTACTTAAAATTTTTAAAGATGTGAATGTGTACATACCTAACAGCATTATTTCCTTGAATATAATTTGAAAATAATTCTCCGCTCGTGAGGTTCACAATTTCGTTGGCAAATATAAATACTAATATACATTTACAAGCTGAAATGAGCTCCCCACAGAGAAAAATTTCTTTAAATTGTATGTTTTTCCTGCAGAACTTGGTGTCCTTCGACCAGGCGCTTGGCACTGCGGTTCAAGGATTACGGTTTGCTGAAGTGCTGATACCGGAACAGCAGTTAATGATGTTGAACAAGCACAGAAATAAAATCCGATCATTAATAAACTTTTATCTTTGAAGGAAATGAATCTTAGCTTGTACCGATATGTCTACATCCTATCCAATTGATTACTTTTCCAAGTGAATCTAGTCGTAGTGATTATTCCACTTTGGTCTACTTGAGACAACTATCATGCCCCTCACGCGTAGCTAACCTCGTCAGACAGTCGGAATATCAAGTATTTGACATTTTTATGGCAATCAATAAATCAGGAATGTATTACTAAGTTGACGTAAAGCCAAGATTGATTGTCGGAATGGCAGGTGTCATCTTCGAGCATTTCTGTGGTGATTGATGAGAATCACACCTTCATCTAAAATAACTCGAAGGCCAATTCAAAAGCGAGGTGATTATAATTGATCCAGTTGTACGCGTAGTTTGCTATTCTTGTAAAGTACCAATTTGAAGTTATCTCGATGTATAGTTTGGTTATAAATCACTCCTTCCTTTCCTTGCTTGACCATGTCAAACGGCACTAGTGAAGACACCCAAGTCAATAAATATGCTTATCAGGAAGAGTGATGTAGTGTTAGGAGAATTTTTTTTAGAATAGGCGTATATCAAAAACTCCTTACTAAATGATTGAGAAACGTTAATGTTTTTATCCATTAAATGACTTCCTTCACAAACGATTTATGAAAATGCCTTATTTAAAAATATAAGCATTAAAAGAGAACTTTCTTCAGATTTTATCTGTTGAAGGAGAAATGTATTAGGTAGAAAAATATAAATTCGTTCAAACCAAAAATACACAAACCTTACGTCAGGTTTCACTTCGTAGAAGATTTTTATTCCATATTTAAAAAAATACTCTGTTTCTGTATTCAAATGTTTCTGCTTGTTTTGAAATTATATGTTGTAAAGTGTTTGTGTCTCTCAACGAAATGACTTAATTATCTGCATTGGCTATTATCTCAACATGGTAATTTTTCTTCTGCAGCTTCTAAATCTTCTCATATACACTTTAATTTATTTTTTAAAATTTTACAATTTAATAATTAAACTTATGCAATCATATTTTATATTCAGTCTCAATCCCCTAGCAGTCCTAGTAATCCCCTTTCTTAACATTTGCATTTGGGAGTGAATGTTAATGATTGGTGGTGGCTTACCCCCTGCCACACGCCCTCATGGTGGTTTTACAGGCTAATGCTTAAAAGTAGAATTAATTATATTAACTTCCTGTCTCATTCTTTCCATCCAAATCTTCTTGGGGAGGACTTTTGTTGTTTATTTATTTGGTTTTAACTTATTACACCATATGGATTTTTTTAAATGTGCCATGAATGATTTTCTATACTTTTCGTCATTTTTTCGAATATTCATTTGCCCTTCAAATTTTAGTACAGGATTTTTTTTATTTTCATATATGCGTTATTCAATGTTTTCCATAAAATAACTCCTAATATTCAATTATTGTCACCGTTTCTACCCAGTTTCTTACATACAACTTTCATTGGTACCTAGAATAAGAGCCAAATTTTATTCCCGCATCAAACCGTCCACTACCTGTTATACAATTTTATGGTGTTATTTCTGTTATTAAATGGCCACCTATTCTACTCTTCTATACTATACTTCGAATAATTAATGGATAAAGGTACGTGTTTGGGATTATTCCATTTCTTCCCGAGTTGAGACAATATTTTTTATAATCTACTCAGCCATCTCTCTCATTTTTGTAATATTAGGATAGACATTGATTAACTGCATTTTATATTGATTTCTACTTGCTTTCCCAAATGATCATTTACTCATAAAAGTTGAGGGATGTTTGCATCAATAAGAGTATATTTACATCTACATTTTGAACATTGAAAGTCGCCGCCAGGACATTGGCAGGGGAAGAACCCACTCCAGGGATTATCACTCACACACAAGCATAACTATTTACTATGTGTACTATAATTTTTGTAAGAAACATTGATTTATTATTACTATAATCATGCAATAGCATTTATAGTCATTCCTGATAATCTTATCTATCTCCAGTTTATGCATCTCTATCAAATTATAGTAATGCATCTTTGTTTTTTAAATAAAATATCTAATAGATTCTTCTTCAGCTATTCTCCAAAGGAGATAACTTATGAGTCAAGCTAAAAATATTTATATTGTAAAAGAAAGAAAACTCGCTAAAATATTTTCCTCTTATACTTACTGAGAATTAATTGACAGAACACGGATAAAGGGCAAGTAGAGTAGACATTGTGGCAGGATGAAGTGAATGGAAGCCAAATACTATTAAACATATAATTTTGCTCCTTGGTTTCTTCGAGTAACTCATTGAGGAGATTTAAAATAGGTAAGTAATATAGTTTGAGCCTCATGTAGAAATGGTGTGTAATTATATTAACTTCTGAGTAGTAGTAGTATTTTTGTTTATAGGGTGCTTCGACGGCTATGGTCATTTCGCACCTATTCAAGTCATAGAAAAACCGATCTAAACACATACACTACCCATTCCCTAAGAGGGTTTCGAAC
>WURS02059399.1:0-10719 GCA_011762765.2 Rhinocypha anisoptera | reverse complement strand
GTGGGTGGGGGTGAGGGGTGAAGTGGAGGGAATGGAAAGGATTAGGTGGGGGAGGGGGTGGAAGGGGAGTGAAGGGAAAGGGTTGGCAACGTTTAGGTGATTTGAGTCACCAGCGGTTAAGTAGAGGGAGGCTTTAAGAAGAGGGGATAATGTTTCTGATGATGACGCCTATGCGTCGAAACTAGTTATACCAAGGAATAAAAATTTGTGGGAAGTTTCAGTCTTCTTCTTCATTGTCAAGATGAATTTCCACTTTGCCAAGCCTGAGACAATCGAGTTTACCAGTTTCAACAATGACTGTCATCATTTGGTCTCTATTATCATAGAAACTGGTCAGGCCCTGTTTAATTTTGTGGAAATATACCTACTTGAAGCATTGAAGTTACTATTGTTTTAATTATGGAATTCCACCAAGTGATGGCCTCCTCAGTGAATTGTATTCAAGTTTAAATAAAGCTGTACCAATTTTCACTATAGCTTTGTGTAAACTAATCTTTGATTTTCCATATATACGTATCAGTTTTCCAACCACGGGGTTTTTCACACATGAAACCCCCCCACTGTTGATGAGGGCCACCTGTATTAACATCTACAATCCTAGAGTGACATATTAGCTCTGGTTTTTGATTAACACCGTAAATATCATTAAGATTTGGTGTGTTTAATGAAAGCAATGATGAAATGGATTGAAACCTGCTTCTGTATATCCATTGTATTCCATTGCTGAAATTATTCCACTGTACACTGTGGCATTCTCAAAATAGAGGGTGTAGCGAGCCAACTTTAAGCCTAAATAAAGTCAGAATTTAGCATAATACCATTTGAAATTTTGTAAGTAACACTCTCCAGTTTAAAATTCACTAAGGAGGCCATTACTTGATGGGATAACTTAAAATAATTTGTATATATTTCCATGAATTACACAGAGCATGGCTGGTTTCAACAATTATCATTGAAGCAGTAGTACTTTAAAATAACAATAGGTAAAATGCAACACCTACTCTATAAGTGAATAGAGAGCAGAGAGATGAAACTGTATTAAGAGGAAGCTTGGTCATGGGGTATTCAAAATTGAAAGTCCCAAAACATACTGCAACTATCTATCAACCCCTTCCAGTGAAAGACAATACAGATTAGCAAAATTAGTCTCACTGACACATTAAACAATTGTCTTTTGTCCATAACTTAGACACAACGATATAGATAAAGGAGTTCCATTGATGTATGGTATTACTGAATCTTAATTGTGGCCTACCACATCATCTGAAGAGCTGAAAGTTTTTTCGAGACAAATATTTCAGTCAAAAGAGAATTTCAGATACTTGCCATTAATGTATAGTATTTATGTTTACCCAAAAGATGAAAAAATTATTAAAAATTGGTGAAATTATTAAGAAAAAGAACACAGCAAATGATAAAATCAGATTTTTGCTGATATCAACTTAGGTTTCTGAGCTTAATAGTTATCTCAAACAAAATTTAAGATGAAAATTTCTCAATTAAATGTTACGATATTTTGACCAGGAAAAACTTTCGATTTCTTTAACAACGAGTAGGCATATGTAAAACTCAGATCACTGCAAGAGAGCACTTCAAATGGAATTTAATTGCCATAATTTTTATATACTAAATCCGTTAAAAAAAGATGAAAAAATGAATTAATAATGCAAATTATTAAACGTTTAAAAATTATATTTTTAATAAATTAAATTTTAAAAAGTTGGTACGTTTCCTTTTACTGATGCAAACAAATAGTAATATTTTTGTAGTCAAACTAGAAGTGATAGGCATTTACAAAATAATAAATGACTCCAGTCTATAATGAAAAATAAATCAATGACAAAAGTTGGATAAAGATTGAGTCTGTTATTTAAGATTCTCAAATAAATATACAATTAGTCTGCATATGTGCCCAAGTTTGCCCATTTGGGATCAAAACCATTATTTATTGCTTTAAAATATAATCGCTCTCAGTTAATAATTTCATTGACAGTACTCCATGGAAGTATTATATTTTTTTCTTGTGTTAAATTATAGCACAAGGTTATGGATTCGTGTAACAATTATTATAACGATTTGAATACAATTGGTAATGAATTCAGGTCTAAAATAATGAATATAGCGAGAATAATAGAATATTGTTTATAACAATAGAGGCAGCTCATGTAATTTGGTTTCTCACATTGTTATTACAACCACCTCACTTAGTTATACTGAAGTATATCCCTTTAACATTCGGCGTTAACAGACATGAACTAGGTAAGAGAAAATGACGAACTGCAAGAGCCAAAAAAAAGTCTACTATAAGCGTCCATTTGATATGATTGCATAAATTGCCAGATAGGCTGCTTTTACACAATGGAATTACCTCATCAAATCTACAATGCTATACCGTACCGTGGTATCTTCAAATGATGCTGTATTTATATTTTATTTCTGCGAATACATACAAGTATACTTGTAAGCACATTTCTTTAAATATCATTGGCATTTCATGCCCAATAATTTAAATTTAGTGAACATAAGTGGTCCTGACGCGTAACTTAACCATAAAAAATCTAACTTCCACCAATTGAGATGCATAGTGAAATGTTGCGGTGTAATTGATATAACTCTCTCCCTTTTTTCTCGAGCATTA
Source organism: Rhinocypha anisoptera (assembly GCA_011762765.2). Lineage (NCBI taxonomy): Eukaryota > Metazoa > Arthropoda > Insecta > Odonata > Chlorocyphidae > Rhinocypha > Rhinocypha anisoptera. The sequence goes on along the minus strand of WURS02059399.1, from coordinate 8,081 downwards.
TTGTTACATTACTTAAAACACTACAATCCGTTAGCAGTATATAGCCCCTTTATTACTTGAAACCTTAAGGCCAAGGATGGGGCAATTCTTCAAAAGTGCAATCAGCACTTTACAAAATTATATTACAATAAAGAAACTGGAGAATGGTGGTGAATTGAATACAAATTGTATACTTCATCCTTAGTTCATTTTTCCGGTAGGGCCCAGAGATATTTAAAAATTTCATCGTACCATTTAGCCGGATTGTTCAAGTTAACTTTAAAGTTACAAACTGAATCAAGCGGAGAAAGACTATGCCTCTAAAAAGCGATGTCATTAACACACTGCGTAAAATGTATCATTTAAATATGCTGCCAAATACGGAATAACATTTTTAAGGACGTAATAAACATCTACTGATGAAAGCTTTACACTACCTTCACAATTTTTCTCGATGAGCTTATGTGCAAATGCATTTTGATTGTATGGAAATAAGAATATATTGAAAGACTATAAAATTACTCACGGTGACACCATATTTCAGAGCAATTCCTTGTAGTGTGTCCGATTTGCTTACTGTGTGCTTAATGAGCCTTTCTTGAGGTTTCATATGGTTGCAAGTACTTCCATACTTTTTCAGTGATTTTGCGAAACCTCCTATATATCGTTTCTCTTCTCTACCTCCGTCTGCCATAGCTGCATGCACCGCGAATTCAATTTCATAAACGGTATCATTCAGTAATAAACCATATTTCACAATGTTAGAAATTTCACTGAATGAGTTCCAACATCCATATCCTGCGAGAACTGTCAGACAAGGAGTCAAGCACCATTCCAATGAGTCCACAAGAAAACAACTGCTCCGTGCTTACCGCAACAGTCTCAACATAGCCTAAAATTACGATTATCACACATTCTCTTGAAGATAGTGTTGTGTCAATATGTATTTAATGTTCTGGCAACACAGGGGGAAAATTAACTGTGAAGGTCGTGAAAGTGTTTTGAGGCTTTCTAATTAACAAGGAATCTACTTTTTTTTGGACATTAAAGACATTTGAGATAAATACCCATTTATTTTATTGTTTTTTAAAGTTTTTCTGCTGAACAAAAAACCTCTAAAAAAAACTAACGTCAGAGCAAGGCACAAGGTAGAGCTAAATGGAGTAACCAACGGAAATTAACTCAATTTTGTATACACTCTGATATCACTATGATGTAAAGACAATAACAAACGATAGGATAATAATTCATCTTTATTCGGTTACTGCAATATTTGCATGGGAGGTTATTCCTTAATATAAGTGTTTATTAAACTAACGACAGTAACTAGTCATAAGTTTTCCATCAATTTAATTTTCTTGCCTATTTGACAATTCTTTCTTTTCACTTAATATCATTGACAAAAAATCGATCAAATGTTGTAACTATATGAAAAATTGAAGTTTGCTATTCATTCGGGGATATGCATCTAAGATAGATTTAAAAGTAGACCTACTGCAAGAATTGACTACCAAACTTAGCAAATCTACTGGGTTTACTCTGGTTATTTGGCGCATGCGCTTTCTTCGATTCACCCGATTCACCACCGAACATCGAAAGGGGGAAAACGGGCAAAAGAAAAAAGCAGAGGAGGGGGTGTCGGGAAGCTTGGAGGCCTGTTATGGTTTTGTTACTGGTGTAATTTTTATCAACATTATATTTCATTAAAAAAGTATTAAAGCTCCTTTTAGCCACGCTGCACGATGACTTACCAGTTATACAGAAATACTACATTAGGAAATACCTTGCAGGAAACTTTAGATGAGTTGATTCAGGTTAGTTATTATATAGTGGTTGTTGGTGATCTATCTACGGTTACTTGTGAATTAATCTTGTGACGTTTTCTTTCAGTATGGTCAAATAACCCCGCAGTTAGCTATTAAAATTCTGCTTCTGTTCGACAAAAGTATAAACACGGCTCTTCCATCGAGAGTAAGATCAAGATTGACATTTAAGGTACTAAATCAACACTTGTACGTTTGCTTCATTATCGGTAATAACCTTTGATTAAGGTTGCCCTAATCTATGTTATATTTTTGTATTTCAGGCTGGAAAGCTTAACACATACCGGTTTTGTGATAATGTCTGGACTTTTATGTTGAATGATGTAGAGTTTAGGGAAGTACAAGAAGTGGCCAAAGTAGATAAAGTTAAAATTGTAGCTTGTGATGGGAAAAGTGAGTATAGTGAGCCAAATTTCATCGATTATTTGAATAATAATCCCAAATTTCTTCATGTACACGCCATTCCCAGAGGAAATGGCTACACAGGCGTTTGTATCAATTTGGCACATTGTGTAACTACTTCCTCTAGGGATATTTGATTATTAAGCAATAATGATATTTCATATAATTTAACCTAGTGATTTTGATATTGTTATTTTATGAAATACTTTATGTTGATGTAGATGTTGGAGAAGAAACAGCACCTTCCAGGAGATGATCCATGATAGGATTTTCAGGGGGAGATTCGCAGCAACAAGGATAGAACCATGTGAACGATTATTATGGTGAATATGCATGAACATTTAGCAGATCTGACGGATACAATAATGTAATATGAATGCATGTAGTTTAGGGAAACGACTTACTGTCGCTCATTTTTAAGTATAAGAAAAGGGATTGTAACCTGGTTTACAGATATGGCAACTATATCACGAAATATTTGTCAACCGCTTTTCATAATGTCACTTATTTCTGACCATTATTAAATAGTTATGGCATACAGGAAGACGAGATACATTTTTTTTCTTTCAAACAAACAAAAACGTCGAATGCATCTAGCGTATTATCATCATAGTCAAATCCACATTGAAAGATTCTTTTACAATGCGATCATTTACCAAACAAAGTCAAAAGGGAAACAAAGGCATGTTGTACTATGTTCATAATAGTACACACTGCAGTTTAAGAAATATGAAGTGCAGACATTCCCAAGTATAAAATATGTGTAATTACTGTGATACTGCTATTCTTTTAGAGGAATTAATTACTGCTGTTACTACGGTTCGATTTTCTGGAAGCCTTTGTCTTGCATTTAGAAAAGATCCTTCTGCTCTCCCTTATTTAAGGTCTTTCATGTGTGTCATATTTTTATGGAAATCCATTATGCAACAGCATGACTCTCAAGTGTGTTTCTGTAAAAACAGAAGTCTCTTGGCTCGACTGTTCCTTCGTTCCCTCAAGCTATCCTCTTCCATATAATTAAAATAATCAAAATGATTATTTTTTCCCCTTCCACATTCATGTTTACATAGCTTTCTCGCTTTAATTTCAGACATTGTGGAAACTCAGAATAGGGAAAAGTAAAATTATGTAAAAGCGAAATTTTACAGTGGTAATAGTTTTTTATTGTTGTCCAATCATTTCTCTGTAGTTGTAATGTCATTAAACCAATATTCTTGTACTTTTTTGGAAGTTACATAAAACAATAAGTTTCTAAAAAACTGATTATCATTACCATCTCCCATAGCTTTCTGTGTTATACTAAAGGTTTAAGTATTGTACAAATTTTTTGTAGTTTGGAATTAGTGGGACTTGGATACTCTTGCAGGAGGCAGTAATTTTTGTGTGCATCATTTGAAATTCAATGCCATATTGAAATATAATATCCCTTTCTTATTGGTATAATCCCAAGTGGATTTTATTTGCAATTCATTGGTGCCATTTTTTTTCATCATATCATGTCAAACTTTAATTCGTAAACCTAACAAGCATTTCTTTTCTTGGTAGGTTCAGCAGATGCTGTCAACTACACAATATTATCTTATGTACAAATGTTTTGTATGCCATTGTAAACAAAAGAGTTATGTTTCAGCCTAGTCACAGCAGCATTATCAGTTTTTGCATTTTTCTAAATGTTCCTTTCTAATTTGTGGTTGAGAATTTGGAAAGTATTTTACTGTGAACTCTAAATGAGAACCTTACCTTACGCAATTTTTCTTGGACATTTGTATTTAAAACTTGATATTGGTGAGTGACCATGTTCCAGTTCATGTTAATTTTCCACTTTATTAGTATAATTTCATTATTGTTTTGTTGGGTTACTTGAATAATGGTGGGCATTGTAATAAAGTGAAAATAAATGGGTGAATATATATCATGGATTTCTATATTAATACACGTACATATATGGTGCAGAGGAACTCAATATGTTATAATTAGTATAAATAATCCCTTAACTCTTCTCAAAGTAAAACCAGTAATATTTTTAGATATTCTGTAATTCCAATATGTGGTGTCCTAGCTATTGAATTGTTTGCATTCATTGAAATTTCGGGTATTGCCTATTTGGAATATTTAACATGATAAAGATCTTAAAATTAATGTAACCTTAATTATAAAGGCTGTGAAAAGTAATTGTTCAAAAATCCACATTTATTTCCATTGCCATGAATTGGAGATATGGTATACTTTAGCCCCTGTGAGCCAACCTCACTGCATAGCTTCGAAAGAAACATGTTTCATGTGTAAATATATTCTATTAGTTCTGCAAATTCATCCTTAAGCCCATTACACACGACGGCATTTCTTGGACCAGAAATGGTACTAGAAATTGCCTGGATTTTGTAGCACCATTCTTGGCACAGCTAATTGCATGAAGTTTGTACACACGCTACCAGAGGTTGGTGCCATAGATTGCATAAAATGGCAGACACCAATATATACAATAAAAATAATGAGGTACATTAAAAACGGATATTAAAAAGAATACTAACATAAATTCTCTTTTCACGTGTTCAAGATTCGCACTGTACTCGACTAAAAATTCTATAACACATGTTACACACTATTTAATTATTATCTTTAACTGAAATATGTTAATTATGCATCAACAATTACGATAATGAAATACATTTTCACCAAAATTAAAGAGATACTAACTAAATGCTGTTCTTAAGTAGTTGAGATTCGCACGGACCATTACTAACAATTACAATTCACCTTTTACGTACACATTATTAGTGATAACTAAAATATGTTAATTATACATCAACATTAGCGATAAAAATAATGAATTATATTTTAAATGGAAATAAAAAAAGAATACTAACCTTGAATGATGTTTTTTAGTCGCTGAATCTCACATAAACTCTCACAACTGGTACAATAAAAACGGCGGAAATAGAACACGTTCTATCCTGTGCAAATACTGGTGACACCTCCAGATGGCAGGGATTTTCTACAACACACGACGCAAATAATGATGGGCATTTTTCTTGTACCATTTCTGGCCAAGAAATGGCGTCGTGTGTAACACGCGTTACACAATGTTCTCTTTCTTATGCAATCTATTACTTGCATAAGGCTGACCAAAAAAATACACTTATTTTTGCTGTACATTGCATTTCATTGCTAAAGAGTTCTATTTAGTACAGTCAAAGAGATGCTGAAGCATATCATGTTTAATTTATGATATTGATCAGGGAACTAAATACAATCCAAACCAATTGCTGCTGCCATTTGGAATGGTGTGTTTTGGTGGTGAGGGAAATTCTTTTAGTCCATTTCAGTATTTATTGCCACCACTGATAGATTGGAGGAGAGAAGTTGCTAACACAAGAAAATAAATTCCAGGAACTACTATTGGGTATGGATTAAACCAGTTTCTTGCTATCCAAAGATTTATGATTCAATATTAAAAGTAACCTCAAAATTTCAATGAGCAGTTATTATCATCATCTAGTGTTGATGCATTCCTTTGTGAAGCTATTGTGACTACATAATGTCTCAAAGTTATGACGAAATAATTTTAAGATTAAAACCACGTGTAAACACACTGCAATCAACTGGTCTCCTCTTTACCAAGTTAGTCCATAGCCCCTTCACCTTATGCCTCCAGAAAAACTGCTGAACATATCACTGTATCATCAGGTAATAATGCCATAATATAGTGAAACATGGCATACAATAAAAATCTGTAGAAAGGTACTATTGTACCTGAGTTTTAATATAGATAATCTGAAAATAATTGTGTTAGATACAATTAAGACTTAAGTTCAAATATACAATGGCATACAGTATCAATATATTTTTAGTACTGAGCTCATGCTTCTCTCTTATGTAGAGACTGAATGAATTTCATTGTCAAGAGTGCCCAGTGTTGATCGTAAGAGATAACAGTTGAATTTTAGGTGAATATTATGATAAAAATGATATAATCTAAGAAATAGGTTAAAAAATTTGCAATTTCCAATTTAAAAACTTCTTTATTCCGACATGTTTGGTGCGCTACACCATTATCACTTGATAATGGTGTAGTGCACCGAAACATGCTGGAATAAAGAAGAAGTTTTTAAAGTGGAAATTGCAAATTTTTTAAACTATTTCTTAGATTATGGATCGTTTCCACCACATCTCACCTGACTCTATAAGTGCGTCTAACGTTTCTGACAAAATATATCCTTCATTAAATTTTCTTTTCTAATTTTTATTATAGTTAGTAAAAATTCTTCCGTGGAATTACTAAGGTATATTCCCCGTGATGTACGTATTAGTTCCGAGCAGTCACGACTCTGTCCATCAATCGCGGAAATTACATCTTTAATTATCACGCGTTATCAATCCTGAAAATTTTTTTTTACAACCATTCTACATGACGTCCTGCGTAACCTTCCGAACCTCTTTCATACCATCGTGGCCTATGTCTATGTTTAATGTCATAGAGTAAGGTAGTATTACTCGGTGTAATTATATACCGCGCCAGCGTGATATATACGATACATGCATTCCCACATGTATATATTAGATATATAACTCACATTGAGGGAAACTACTTACAAGAAAAAAAACTAAATAAAAATGAAAATACATGTCATGCGGGAAAAAAATCAATTAACATTTAATTAAAAAACATGCAACATACATATATACACTGGTAATCCTAACTATTTCTCCGGCCGTGTGGTCATATTTATTTTGATCTCTAATTGTTCGTGGAAAAAATGACATTTAATATCCATCTGTTCGAAAGTCTATATATATATATATATATATATCTCTGATATCACATACGTGATCTGATCTACCGTAGCATGAGGACTCTTGTAACATATTTTTGACTTCTTCATTGAAGTAGCCTTCTTGAAATCTGTATAATAATTTCAACCTCTACTTCAACCTACGTTCAAAAAGTGGTTCCCAGCCTGATTCCGCCAATGAGCTTGTTACACTGCTCGTAACAACGACCTTTCACAAATCTAGCTACTTTTACCGTCTCATCACATTTACCTAGCACCATTCTTATGAATCTTAACTTTTTATTTTCCACAAGTTTCCCGAATATGTTTTCCCCCCCGACAGATCTTTCGTTATCATAGAGATCGTTTCTACAGAGATTGTTGAGGGCACACAGACCCTCGAAGTAAGAGAGAGTGAGAGAGATAGAGAGAGAGAGAGAGAGAGAAAGATACAAATGCGAACGACGGAAAGTTTAAGAGGCATTCTAAAGAAATAAATTGCAATGAATTCCTTCCGGGAAGTCAACAAGTTAAAGTAACCACTCCAAATTATATGTTTCACGCTATTCATTAAAAATACACTAATTTTAGGATAATTAATCTTCATAATTCGGTTTTCACCACCTGCCATGAACCGTTAAGTGTTTGCAGAGTACAATAAATGCAGACGCAGGTAATGCACTGAATAAAGTGACCTTGTCGAAAAATTTTCCTGTCCAAATTACATCGTGAACAAGGAATATTTTATTCCTAAATCACGATGTAAATGGGGGTGCAAGCATTTCCCCAAAAAATTCCCCCTCTCCCGAGATATTTCTCTCTCTCCATTTCTTTCACCACACCGGACCGATGTATTTCACACGCAATATTGCATAAACCTACGTGTCGCTAAAAGGGATTGACATGTTCATATGACCGGATATGCTCGCCCTCACCTCCTGCCACAGGCCGTTAGGATGGACTTGCTGTGTGTAGAAACGTGGGCGAAGATGATTGGAGAGGAGGATATTTAAGACATTGTACTCGAGGAGAGGGTTTCTAACGGGAGAAATCACGGAGGAGAATTGAAGGCACTTGGGGGGGGGGGATGCAGAGATGGCGGCTT
>WURS02059378.1:0-10720 GCA_011762765.2 Rhinocypha anisoptera | reverse complement strand
CCCCCGGCGGCGTCGGAGGCGGGGCCCGGCGAGGAGGAGGTGGTGGACGACGGATCGCTGCTCTGGCGCCAGCTGGTGTTCGCCACGCTCCTCTGCATGCTGATCGCTGTCACCGTGGTGAGTGAAATATTACGTAATGATAATCCGTAAATCGTATTATTACAATGCAGGTTAGAACGTGCACTGTTCTTTATGTAATAAAGGAGAATTGGAATCATTGATCCCATTGAGCAAAAATAAGCCGCCTGCAATAGATGAAATACTCAGGGAAATTGTCAAGGATCTAGGAGGTACGTAAAGCTAGAAATTAAGGCAAGAATTTAGGAATTTTAGAAATTAAGCTTTTGTATATTGACAGCGTAAATATACTCGGGTTTCCTCACGTTTTAGCTAACATGCCTCGTTTATCTAATCATGTTCAAGTGTCAAGTCACATTTAAAAATTCTCCTCCTTATATTTACTTTTGGAGGGTGGATACGATTTCTCAGGGAAAATAATACTCACCCATGAAGGTAAAGAAAATTAAACATATATCCGTAGGTGATTGTATCAAAGATCTTCTTATTATGTTTGGAATAAAAAAATATTGTCTTAAGAGATAGACTAATTATTAATCCTAAGAAAATAAGAACATTGCTGTTTGAAATTCTGAACAATAAACTCGAAAGGTTCACTACCAGTTTAAAAAAACTACGGTAACGAAAAATGAAGGTACAAAAATAGTGCACATTTATTTCATTTCCAGTATGCCCACAAATATATTAACACAGCATCTGAGTGAGGGACAAACTCTGAAAGGGGAGGTAGTCTATTTAAATATCGAGCCATAAAAGCATATTGTGTTCAGCTCTAAGAAATTCTTGAAAGATAAAAGGTAGGCAGTTCACATGAGAACGATCATTTCCTATTTATCGGCAACGACCGTAAATCACGTTTCTGATTGCAGGGCAACGGTCAAACATACGCCGCCGGCCTAACGGCGAATGAGTCAACTAATCGTGGTGGTGACTGTTTGATGATAGTCGTATTCCGTGTGCCGTTCTCCAAATTAGCCAATTCTCAGGAAAAGCATGAAGATTAGAGTATCGAGCCAAAATTTCCAGAGAGTTTGACTCGTAGTAGTTAAACGCGAGACTTTACCGATGATGGAGCGATGTGACCCGTTATCAACATGGTCGCTTTCAGACTGAAAGGCAAATTGCAACCGTTTGTGAATTTGCAAACCGTTGAGCGTTTAGTTCGCTTGAACGCATTCACCACAGGAAAGGAACCAGGCAGGAGAAAGGTGATCTCACTTCGTTTTACCTCCATCGAAACAAGCATTGTGAACTTTCCTTCACAAAGATTGAACTACATGGAATATATTAGACGAGTGAAAGTGTGCCAAATCAAAAACAACCCCCAGTCCTTCGTGGTTGGTGTTCACTCATTTATTAGGGTACTTGTCATCGTGGACGATTCCGTTTCTACTCTTGCTTCGGTCACGGTTGAGATTGAAAGAAAAACCTTTAGCCAATATATTTGGAGTGAACGAGACACACTGCTAGAACACGAACCGGTACGATACGGTGCAAAACCTCCTTATTTAATAGAAGGGAGCCAACCGTGTTAGCCTGGTGAGCAACGTTCTCGCCCTCTAACCCAAAGGTCGAGTCCCGCTCATGGCCTGGGTGACATGCTTGTTTGTGTGAAAGACCAGATTGTTTTTTTATAAGATTTTAAGTGGTGCAAAGTGCCCATAGCCGTCGAAGCACCTTATAAACAAAAATTCTGTTACTTAATATGAGAGATCTTAGAACACACTATCAAGGCACTCAATACATTCTTGGTCAAGGCGCTCAATACATTCTTGGTCAAGGCGCTCTATATATTCTTGATCACGGTGCTCAATACCTTCTCCCAGTCGATGGACACCGGTTGACCGAAATATCGATCAAAGATCATCCTCATATTAAATAAATAGGCTTGGCACCGTATCATACCGGTTTTCCTCCTAGCATGGAGTCTCTAGTTCACCACATACGATATTGACTTGAGGTATATTTTTTTAACCTCATTTCATAGACTCACCTCTCACGGTAGTGGTTGGATTGAGGTTGTAAAAACTTTGTCATTTCCACGTAAAATTTATTTTGGTGGCCGGTTTCGTCGCTAAGGCGACGTCATCAGATACACAGTCAGAGAAATAGAAGGTATATATATGCCCTTGTAAGGACCAGGAGAGATGACGACAGGGTCTAGATGGGAAGGGGATGGGGGTGGTTTTGGAAGGCATGTAATGGGTTTGGTGGGGGAGAAAGTTTTACATAAAATGGAGGGTTGAGAATCCCATTGGGTCAAAGGCAGTATAACCTCCAGAAGGGTGGAGTAATCCTCGAAAGTATTTTCGTTCAAAACACTCCCATGTCTCACACACTTCTCCTTATCTCTAGCTGTTCTGAAGAGTTCATTATCCGACCCTTTTTCTCGAGGTGTAGAACCTCGGGGTCAAAATCACTTTTATGCTCACGATCCAACAAATGTTTCGGGAAATGGGAGGACCGGACTTCCATTCCGAAAATTTATTCTGTGTTCCTCTATTCGACCTTAAAATCTCTCCCCGTTTGTCCAATATAATATGGTATTGCAATCCCCACGCCTAAGTTTGTAAATGTCACTTTTTCCAATTTCTCCAATTTGTCCGTCGTCTTATTAAAAAAACCCTTAGATTGTTGTTGCTGCAGAGTCTAATTTTGAATTCCTATTTCGGAGAAGTTTGACTATTTTTTAAATGATTTGTCCGTAATACGTACCAACAGTTAAAAGCTTCACTTTTACTACACTTAGTTAAAAAATTCTGCACCCTGTTGGATCCTTTTTCGATGAGTATCTTTTCAATCATTTCCGCGCTATTAACCATTGATCAGAGCTATGGTTTTAATCAAGTTAAGTTCCATAGAAAAATTGACTTCCGATAGTGGGGTGTTCAGTAGTCGGTTTAGAAAGAAATGAAAAGCGGACTTCTTCCGTGCCGGATGATGACGAGAGTCAAAAGGAATTACGTGATCCGTGGTCGTTTCTTTTCTATGGATTGAAAATTCAAATCCTTTGCCATTCACTGTAACTCGGCAACATAGAAAACAACTTCCCACTTTTACGTGCACGGCTAAAGGCAACGAAGTAGCATTTCGAGGAAGGCTTCCTCAATTAATAATTGGAGGCGAAGTAATTGACACGCGCGCGCGAGATGGGAAACTTCGCATCGTTATTTTGTTGGACGACGCAGCTCCGCGGTGGTGATTTCCTGCGAAGGTCTTTTTTTTCTTCTTTTCTCTCAGGGGAGGCCCATGTCCCGGTCCGACACTCCTTTCGGAGGGCTGTTCTGCATTCACCTCTCCTCGTCATCCGGGTGCGATTGTACGGCCGGGGAGTGGAAGCAATAACGAAAGGCCTCCCACGGGCAAATGAAATCGACCGGCCCACCGTGACCCATTCATTCACGCTTGATCGGGGGGAAACCAGAGGAGCGCTCGAAAAGTGACGTAGGGCCGCCGCCGGCCACATCGAAATCGAGACGGAAGCGATCGCCGGACACACACACACACGAGACGATATTAACCCTTCTCCCTCCCCACGCGTGATATTAATTTTCGAACGAAAATCACGATGGTGAACGTTTTTCACTCGGATGGAGTTATTTATCTCCAAATGCGACTCGCTTCCGATTCGTGTTCATTCCCCAGTAGATACTTCATTCCAAATTTATCTTCCGTTCGACTCATGAATCACAGAGACAATAAAATTAAGTTCTTCATCATATAAAGCGACTAAAGTACATTTATGGTGAACTCTATATAGAGACACGATGCATCCCTCGAGAAAGATGGCCGTGCCAACGAAATGATTGGACTTTAGGTATTATGTGTTTCACTGTTTTTTTGTCTGTTCCTATCTTTTTTGCTACCTCTGAGGTGGTGAATATTTATGTATATATAAATAAATAAATATACATAAGGCAGTTGTTTCTGCAAGAATATAATAATTGTGAATTAAAAAGTTATATATATATAACGTCATGAGTTGACTCAAGTGAGAAGATGATTGTCACACACAAAAGAAAACAAAAAACATAGGCACAGAGATAAAAAGACTCACTATTTAAAATTTTCGGTGGCTGCTGAACCACCTTCTTCAGATAGGAGATAGATAATTATATATATACGTATATATATTAATCACAAAGTATGCCACCGCATGGTATTTTTAATAGGTGATGAAAGAGTTCACCTAGTAATAAGCACACTGGTGTGGGGAAATTCACACATGAGGGTAAAGGGAGACGTTCCTTTCTTTATGCCGCCAGAGGTTTTTCCTAGAAAGATCTGGTGCACCTAGAAAACCAATCATCTTGGGTTTAGCTGAAGGAGGTCCACGGGCTTCAATGACAATATTACGTGACGAAAATTGTGACAATGTTACGACATCGTAAGCGTTTACGATTGTCTCCACTAGCAATAAAATTGGAGAAGCATTTCATTTTCTCGCTATCCAAAGAGGAATGTCAAAATTCGTGAAATGCAACTCATACAATATTACTTTTTGAACTATTATTGTCAGAAAAAATTCTTTTTAATTGTACGCAAACCAGATCTTCGATTGCTAAATGCGATTTTACTATATTATATCAACTGCATTTTGTACAATACCTACATAATGTTCTGTCTTAATTTTTTCGACTCGAAAAGCCATCGCTGGGAAAGAATGTTATGCTCAAATTGCTTAACCTAACCAAAGGTAATTGATGAACCTAACCAAATGATGATAATCGTGTTATATGTAAATGATGATATTGATGATATAATTTATGAGTTTTAAGTGAAAGCTTCAGTTACAAATCATCTCTCATTACTATTGGTAAAGACACAATTAGTGATTATCAACGAGGTTTTTCCTTAATAAATTACCTAGCAAATGCGCCCATCAGTATAATTTTCACCTCGTGAAGAGCACTGTAACATTTTCATAATATTAAACACTATTTATTTTTATAAACGTTATTGCTCCGTAAAGTAACCAATATCAATAAATGGGAAAGTTCTACTCTGTACTTCTGTTCAACGTAACGTAAATCCACCCCGCGATATACTAATGACGCATTGGTGCGGCATATTTTAATGATTCACGATTACATAAAATGGCAATATTTTCGCTAAGTACGGTTTTCCTTAAATATGGAAGAAAACATTTGTTTTCAATTGTTTTCCTTCCCTATAAGGAGATGTTTAGGTTAAATTCACCACTATCTATATATATATATATATATATATATCGCTTTCCTAATGGATATTACATTTCCTTGTTCCTATTTTAAAAACAATATGGAAAAAAGCGATTAAGAATTACCCCGAAGAGCCATCGAAAGGAAAAATTATTGTAAGTTCATACTACAGGACAGATTTTGACACATTATATATAGTGAAAAACTGTATTGTAAAGGTTGTTATTTTTATTAGGGAAGGTCAATAGAGGTAGCCATGTATGGCATAGTAAATGAGATTGTTAGGTACCACACTGTGAACAGATTGGACAGATGATAAGATAATCTGGAGAGCGGTTTGAAATCAAACTATGGATTGATTAATTACCATTATTATGGGTTTCTTATTAAAAGGTATGAGTTTTTCATATTGTGAACAAAGAAAATATGACTTAAAACCTCATATAACTACGATTTTCAAGAATTTTTAAGGAAAAAATGGAAATATTCGAGAATATGGTTTCATATATTGAGTCAAGTCTCTATGATTTAACAGCTTCCGCGGATTATATCAATAGCTTGGTGGAATCACAGGATTATGAGGCATATTTTTCTCTAATCTTGCAATAAATTATTAAATAATAAACATTATTATAAAAGTTTATAATCGAGGTTTTTAATGATCCGCCATTATTTTTTTTCTTCATTCATTATTATGGAAATATCTCAATTTACCACCGGATGTACTTAAATAATTCCGATGGTGACCTCAGCAAATTTTTTAGGTCATCTTGTTGTATTAATTATTTTTCTTTTCTCCCATTTGCTCTTACTGACGTGACGCTTAGGAAGTCCCAGTGACTAGCGTTTTTTTTCACGGTTAAGGTTATGCAGGGTGTTATTTGACGCGGGAAAAAAGAAACACAAACCATCCGTAATCGACCAATAACTTTTCCCCATCAGAACAAAAAGAACACTCACTTCAATACGAAAAGTAAATTAGTTTGTATTAGGCTTGGGTGGAGAGTTCTTAGTCAGGTCGAAAAAACTTTTTAATTTTTTCCCTTGTCAATTTTAAAAGTGATGGGAAATGACATTCGAAACATGAGACGGGCTCTGTCATTTGGTGGAGGCATGTGTAACACAGGTGAAGCATGTGCGCAGGTTCATGACTTCTTTTCGCAACTGCTTTTTCTTCATTTGGTTTTATTTCCCTTCGCCATCGCCACAACAGTTTGGATATGTGTGTGGTGGGCAAAGCCGCCAAGTTTCGAAAGCGCTTTTAACTCGAATTCCCGGAAAGATTACGGCGGAAATTGCTTTTGCGTCCACTGGGTGGAATGCTGCGAATGACTCCGCCTCTCTACGCGATGCATTATTCACTGGGACAGCACTGGGCGAATATCATATTTGGGAAGGACGGTGTAACAATGGAAAATGTACCGGAGCAGTAACGTGTACCCCATAGTTAATAGGTTGTATCGGATATAGTATTCTATGATGCACCGCTTAGAATGACGGAACTCACGTTTCGGATTGTAAATTAGAGTTGGATAAAATGAGGGGTGCCTCTCCAACAGAGGTAGTTTTCGGGTAAAAGCGCATACAATGCATTTATCATGCACTACGTGTACGTCAATGAGATACCTTTTTGTAGCCTTCACAAGGCATGTGGCAGGGGGTGCAGTACAACCCCACTCATGCATAATTATTCGGGAATAAACGTACCTTTAATGTAAAATATTCAGTAATTAGTTCACGCAGGACCAACGTTAAAATGTATAGGAAGATATAACACGCATGAGAGGTCGTGGTAGTCCAGTGGGTAGAGTGCTTGGCTACTGACCGGAGGACCCGGGTTCGAGACCCGGTGACGGCTCCGGGTTTCGAGTCTCCAGCTAAACCCAAGCTGAGTGATTTTTCGGGTACCACATCTTCCTGGGAAACCACAGGCGGCACTGGGAAAGGAACTAGCCCCTCTACCCTGTGATGTGTGAATTTTCACACTCCGTGTGCTTTGTACTAGGTGATCTCTACCCTCAATTAACATTCGGGTTGATTACTGTGATTAACACGCTTGGAAAAGAGAAAGAACTTCGCTACCCATCCTGCTTACTACCCAATTTTCTTATCTACGATTGCGATCATAAATATTTCGTTCTCTGAAAGTCTGGGGAATGAAATCCATTATACATATATAATAATGCATTATACCATATATATTCTATCAAAAGTCGGAATATCAAATCGATATTCTATCAAATATCGAATAATTTCTGTTTTTAGAGAGGTCAGTATGAAATAGGGTACCTAAGGACTAAATATATGTTTAATGAGCGCCATTCAAACTGTTCTTCTTCCTTCTGTCTTCCTATAATGTAAAAGGTCATTGTAACATCTATAGATTTCCAGGAATTGAAACCTAAGACACCAGTAGAACGAATGGCCAAGTACATTCTATAAGGTCAGATCGATTTGTTAAAGGTAAAAGAGTTTGAGATAGGTACAAATGTGATCACATGAACTCCTTTCATATCGGGAAACGGAAATTTAAGGAAATTATTTTACCGAAGCGGTTTATATCAAAATTTCTACCAAGGGAATTCGAAGATATCTTTATTAACCATGCCTCAGACATCTAGAAGGTCTCATATTTCTGGTGTACTAACAGACCTTTCTAAAGCCCATGGTCTTCAAGGTATTTTGTACATGCAGATATGGATTTTCCTCAGAAAATATGATTTGACGAAGAAATATTCATCCTTCGGCACAAATGAGGAAGCTAATCTTCCGAAATTGATTAGGTCATTAATTAAGTTGAAAAAAATGAGCGGAGAAAAAATTAAAATTTTTGAAGAACAAGTGTAATATTTTGTTTGGGTCATATTAAAAAAAAATTACTGGCACAATAATTTTGGTGAAAAATAAAATGAAAAAAAAAACCAACGCTGAGGATAAAAGAAAGGTACGTTTGTGACAATTCATACTAATCTCACCTCCTGGAACGCAGATGATGGTTAAAAACAATACTGCAAATGAGAGTGGTGGCGTTGACGTCGGTCATCCAACGCAAGAGGGCTTTTGGTTCGCTTTAGGAAGAAGATAGGACGTAGATGGAAGGACAGAGGGGGTGGAACAGCGGACTTAATAAATATTTTAATACCGCTGCTGGAGAGAGAGAGAGAGGTAGAGTCATCCATTACCCAATTCCGAGATGGGATGGCGGGGGGTGGAATCGCGGAGAGAGATCTGGGAACGCAAAGGAACATGACACACGCAACTACAAACACGCGTACCGCGCTGTCGTGAGGGTGAACTTTGACGGCCCCGATATTCTGCAAACCCGCACGAGAGCCTCGAGGGGTAATTTAGGCCTCCGGAGGGCAAGAGAGGTTGGGTCAATCTCTTTTGCCTAGGTACGCCAGACACATGAACTGATCCGCGCACCATTATTCGCCAATGATAAATATATATATATATATATATTCAAACCTATGTAAGCGTGAAAATGGGAACACGGAAATTAATTTGATTCACATGATAATCAAAGCTGACGGTTTGATAAAAGGGGATGATTTCGAATAGCAAGGAAATCAGGATAACGATATCGGGATTTGGAAAATCATCGGACTGTGACGACACGGGCTAATTTACCTTACGAATTATATGCCACGTGATACGATATGCATAAACAGTTATTAAAATGCAATTCTTCTTTATACCCGTAAGCGAGAGCAAAATTGAAGCCGGGAGAGAAAAATGGGAAGATAAAATTGTTCATTTTGAAGATCAAACGCGCACAAACAAAAAACTCATTTCCTCTACTTTTTCACTTCCTCCGATAAGTGCTTATCTCATTTTTTTTAACAAAAAGGATGAACAAGCGTGGTCGCTGAAAAATAAGGAACTAATGACCGGATTTGGCTCAGCGTTCGTGTCAGCAAACCTTTTTCAGTGAAATTCCCAAATTGGTTTCTCTCCTTTTTTTCCTCCAAAAATGAATACTTATTGATAAGTACAAAATTGCATAGGACACCATACGAATAGCAAGACTTAATATAGGTGAGCGAGTTTACAATGGAATTTTTTCGCAAAGTGACGATGACGAAAGGGTGGTAAGGTAGATTTTTGATGAGTTTTAGCTCAGGTTGACCGCGTAACATGTAACCCTCTTCAAATCTGCATAGTTCCAACCCCCTATCATTCTGTCCAATATCCCTATTCTCTCTTCCTACCCATACCCCCTCAACCAGCATTCTACACTCTATCATAATCATCAACAACCTCATTGTCTCTGAGTACCCCTTCCATCCACCTACCCCGTTTTTTTTGGAACACTCGCAGCAAACTCCTCTCCTCCCCTACCATTCTCAAAACTTCTTCATTCGTTTTCCTCTCCGTCCACTTCACCTTCTCCATCCGTCGCAAAACCCACATCTCAAAAGCCTCCAATCTATGCTCATCAACCATTCTCATGGACCAGATTTCGGATCCACATAATGCTACGCTCCATATTAGGGTTTTCACTACTCTTTTCTTCAAATGTTTTTATAGGGTCCCTCACATTAACTCTTTCCTTTCCGCAAAGGCCTCTTTTTCTAATGCAATTCTTCGTCTAATATCCATGACACTACGTCCATTTTCCTCTATGATGGTTCCCAAATAGTGAACTTTTCTATATGTTCTAATTAATTCCCTTCTAGCATGATATTCATCCTAGTCTTCTTACTTCACGAAAATCTAATTACATTTGTCCCAAGTAATAACTTTGAAATCACCAGTCACAAAAAAAACATCAAAAGGGGTTAAAACTTGAAAAATTTATTTTTCAATGGTGAGAAATGTGTTTAGTTGAGTAAGACAGTTAGGATAGTATTTGAGTTTGAGTAGGATAGTTGTGTTTTTTTGAGGCCGAGATGAAAACCAATTTCGATTTTTTTTAAAAATGTCATTCTGATGGCTGAAAACACTCCAAATTATGGTTGATTTTAAAGGGTTGGTTAATTACCGTGATTGAGACTGATTTGTCGCAGGAACGGAACTGTTGTCTCTTTCATTCCAAAAAAATCACTAACAAATCGCTTGTGCGATCCAACGCATGAAACCACCGAAACACAGCTGGAGCCGAGCAAACATTTGGGAAACGGAGTACAGCGGCGGAATATTCTAGGAATTGAAGGATAGGGGGCGTTGTAGTAGTGGGGTAGGAGAGAGAGCGGCGAGGTTGGATACGGCGATAGCCCATTTCCCGCTCGCCTCAGTCCACCTTCCGGCTCTCCCTTCCATCAACCCCCACCACTAATGCCTGAATAAAGCAATACAGAGCGAACAGGCACGGACGGACTGCGGACTCAGATGGACCAAAAACAACGTCTCCATTCCCAACCCCCCCCCCCCCGACCCGCACCCGGGCATCCCCCCCCCGCGCCCCCCCCCCCCCCCCCCCCCCCCCCCCTCCCCCGCCCCCGTTGGCGCCCCCCCGC
>WURS02059367.1:0-10720 GCA_011762765.2 Rhinocypha anisoptera | reverse complement strand
CTAATCTCAGGGCGTTCCCTCTCACCATCCCCCCCCCCCCCCTCTACACCCGCCTCCCCCCCCCCCCCCCCCTCCCCCCTAGTCCTCCATGAACTTCAAGTCTTACTTCAACTCTTAAGGCCATTCCCGTTCTCTCCTCACCCCCACTCAACAAAACATCAACCTCAATGCGTGACGATCAAGCTTGAGAGATGTGGAGAGAGACACACTAGTAGAAAAAAATTAGAATTAAAGGGGAAGTTGAGAGAGAGAGGAAATCGACATTAGTTGGAGGTCCGCTTCTCTTCCTCCTTTTCCACCAGGGATAATCCCCCTCGAAGAGAGGTCGAAAATTTCCTACAGTTCTCCGGTCCAACCCTTTTCGCAAGATGGTGGATGGAGTGAGCTTTTATCGTCCCACTAGACATTTATGTAACAGTATCACCCTGGTACTCTGAATGGATGTCTACACGTGTCCGTGCTTCCAGTAAGTCATCTCTCCACATTTCAGTATCCTAGATCTCTACTGTCGGTGTATTTTGTGATAATACGGTATATCTTTCCTTTGACGATGTAAAATTAATTATGGTGAAGGTGTTGAAACAATAAATCCTTGTTACCTTGGTTCACATCGAATTCCAAATTCCAACAGGTCCTTCCTCTGGATCCTTTTCCTTCCTTTTATTCTGAATTTCATGACACCCATTTTCCTCAGAATCTAAATTCTTGCTCTTTATTAAATTCACATTTCTATATTGGAGTGCGTATCTTTCTTTTCTGAAAGCATTGGAAAAAACTATTAATTTCCTTATATTTAATAGGAACATAAAAGTAGGAATAATTTAAATCGATAAAAGTGAACCTAAATATATTATTTCATTTCAAGTTATAACATAGACTAAAGAATACTAACGAGTAGGTCTGAACTCAGTGAGTATAAGAGTAATTGTCACTTTTACCAGGTGACTTAAAATTGTACATTTTGCTAATGATTAACAGGTGACTAAAAGAAATTCCTGTATTTTCATCGCAAATTCATTTTTACAGGGAGAAAACACTAGTTAAATACTATAAAGTCATTAATCATCGGCACAATATTAATGTCTATTAAATCATTAATATTGTCATTACCTGCACACCTATCGCATTAATATATTTTCATGAGAAAAGTTGAGTTTAGCCTATTGCAGAAAAAGATTTCTCAGCAAGCAAAACATAACAGGAAAACTAATGTTCATGATGCCAAATTGTGTTCTAGTTATTGTAATTTTGAAAATACAACTTTATGGAATCATTTTTAGTTCACTCGAGCTTTTTATTGGTGATTTGTGAAGGTGATTAAAAAAGTATCACCAAATTCAATCGCCAAACGGACATGCGACAGTATAAAACGAAGGTTCGTACAAGAAAGAAGGGAAATAATTTAAAAATAGAACACGTCAGAGACACAATTAGCGAAGTGGCATCATTTTACTGTTGAGGGAACAAGATCATAAACTGAAAGAAGTAAGAAGAAAATAATGAGCGGAAAAATGCCTCTAGCTAATAAAACATCCTGGAGGAAGAAACCACCACTCACTGTTCAAATAATACGAGATTGAACACAAAGAAAAGATAAGTACGCATGGACTATATTTTTATACGGGGTTTTAACTTCGTAAGTTTTAACCCCGAGGAAAGGAAAATTTGAACCCATGGAAAAAATTGTGATACAGAATATTGTAAGTATGATGTATAATGTACTCCGAAGAACCACTGAAAAGAGAAAATTATGGAGTACATGTCTTAAAAGACTAACTTAAGGAAATTAAAAGGATGCATATTGAGGTGCGACAGTTCATTCTTCTGGAAGGGAGTCGATGATGGAAGAACTCTAGAGGGAAGAACCCAAGGATGGCGTATGAGAAGCAGATTAAGAAGAATGATAGAGTAGGAACTACGAAGGTACTAAAAGACTGGTAGGCTTCAGGAAATATTGTAGATCTGTTAAAAACCAATATTCGTACTGACCACCTATGATTTTATGTTTCATTTGAAATAGTATAATCGAGCATTTTAAAGTTATTAAATATTGCCAATACAATGGTTGTACATAAAATATCTAAACTACTCAAGCTAAACATTGCATTACACCCAGTGCAATTATAATTACTATATAATAAGTATTTATACCTCCTCCAGTAATAGATTATTATAGTGATTAAACTAATAGGAAACATATGAACTTAGTTGAAGGAGGTTTTCTCGATTATATAATAATTCTTGATTATCATTTTCAAATTTAGGATAACAGACACATTTTTTTTCATATTGCACCCATTCCAGGTGCCATTTACTAAATTTAAAGAAACAAAATATGAACTTACTGATTTTTAGAAGCCCACTTAACTGCCCAACATCCAAGGTAGATAAACCTTAGAACAACCTAGTGAATGATAGCTATTCCAGCAGTTTAAGCTAGACTGCGTTTGGAGACTATTAAACATTACTTAAATTATGTCGAGATTCCTAGAATTTTTAATTATATTTACTACAATTATAATTACGTTGAATTTCAATAATAATTTTTTAATTCCATGTCTCCTGTGTCCTTTGATTTTTATCAAATACAATTGTGATCTTATATAATAATTCGTCATCTCATTTTCCTTTCCTTTCCTAATATTCTAATATCTTTTGCGCAAATAAATACTGTCTCACTAATTTACCGTGCACTTATTCTATATTATTTAGTTTCTCTTTAATATTTCTTATCCTCTCGCGCCATGGTGAAAATAAAAAAAGAGAAATTTATTCAAACCGTTTTTCTTCACTCCTAACATATCAAAATACTTTAACCTGTTTCGATTTTCTAAAAGATATTAATCACATTAATTCATATAAATTTGTACTAAATATTAAGAAAATCATTCCTTTACTTCTTTATCTTAATCTGCCACTCATTAATTTTTGTCTCCTCGTGAAGTGTTCTTCCGCCAAAGAAATCCTTTCAATAAATATTGAGAGAATTTGCTAATTTCACCGTAATTTTTTAGTTTATATACTACATAATGGACTAAATTGATCCACTCGCTTTCCTTATTTGATTATATTTGAAAGATATATTCTATACGTTATCTTTCTATTCTATGTTCTTAATTAACACAATACTCCATGCAGGGAAGTCATAACAAATACTGAGAAAAGTACATCTATAAGTCGCTTTAGTTGCACCCATAACATTTTCACGAAGTGTAATAATTTTTAATCCAATCGGAAGCAATAAGAATGCCCACTCTGTAGCCTTAAAAGTGATTATATTTCAGTATTGAAATTTCATGAGGTATTGGCCGTTCGTAACACCCAGAGGACCCTGATTAGTGAACTTCAATGGCATGCGTGAATCCAAGGTCCATAGAGTATAAGGTTGGCTCCTATTTGTTTGACGTCACTGACGACTCAAAGTCCCAAGCACTTTGAACTTCAAAGATCCGTGGCTGATTAAACCATCGCTGCTTCCATGCCGTTATCAATTATCTTCATATCTGGTGTTTGTTTATATGTAGAATTTTATTATTATTTGCCAAATACTTTAAAAAACTTGGAGCGATATATTATATAGTTCAGTAACATTTTCAGTTACGTGAAAAAACAATGTGGTTATAGCGACTCACAAATTCCAGGGGTAACAGGCGTGTGCAGTTTATTCCATTTTCTTAATTGCCAGTTAACTGAAAGAGTATGTTTAGTGAAAAATAATAAGGCACTGGTTAAATTAACTTAATGAGAGGCTTCTGAAGAATGGAAATTTTATGATTTACGGCTAGTAATCTGACCAAATTTTATCTTGGAATACGGACTGCATCGAGAATTTTTCTATGATGTGAGATCCTTATTCTCGATAAATACATACACTTAACACCGTTTAATCATAACGGATGAAATGGTAATCAAACCACAAAGCAGAGACCTCTTCGAGATACAAATCTGTTTAAAGCCGCAATAAAGGCCTCTGTTGAGAGACTAGATACAACTTCTAAATGACAAACCTTAGTTTCTAAGCAAATGAACAAACACATATACGCCTTTTGTTGTTTCGCATTCCTTCGCAAGGATTCCTTTATTAGAAATGGTCCTGCATAATCAATTTGTGCGTGTAAAAACGTACGCTTAGGTTTCACACGAGGTAATGTCAAGTCTCCCATTAATAGTATTTTAGGAGCGCAGCGTAATTTGAAGCAAGGGGTGCATTTATCAATCCTCTGTCTGATTACACTTCGAGCAGAGAGAATCCAAAATTTATAACTCTACAAATATCGTAAAGTAGCTGGCCCTATCTGTAAATACACTTTTTTATAATAGTCTATGATCAGCTAAGTCAGATGGCTATTTTTGGGTAAGAGCAATGTATAATTCATGGCGAAATAAATTTGCAACATTCCACTGAATAAAATGTATTATGACCCAGGGTTTCGATGTCACTACACCATCCTCAGACCTCAGGTCACATCTGAGGGTGGTGCAGTGGCATCGAAACCTTGGGTCAAAATAAATTTAACACAATAGTAGCAATCCACCCTAATGAATCAAATATTCGTGAGATAGTGGACAATATGCCTCTCTTTGTATTAAATGTACCCCATTGTTGAACATGCTAAGAAAATGTGTCTGACTTGGCATCCCAATAAATACCCAATGATTTAATCAAATAAAGTTTACTTCAACTTGAGAAAGATCAGATCGGAGCTCATTCAACACGTCTTTTAAATTTGATGCCCATTTACGGACCTGAAAACCCCCAACGTTCATTAGATTATTTATTTCATGGATCAAATCCCATTACTCTTGGGCAGAGGCTGTACCAGTAATCAAGTCATCTACAAAAAGATCCCACGAAACAACTACTGCCGCACGAGGATAGCGAGGAGCTTCGTTTAAGCACAATTGTTTAATAGTGCGAATAGCTAAGTAAGGAGATGAGTACAAGCCAAAAGTTATAGTATTGAGTTCATATTCTCACAAATCAGAGTCTAAATGAAGACGCCATATGATATGCTGATATTTTCTCTCCTCAGATCGAAGTTCCACGATTATGTATATTTTACATATGTCCCCTATCAAGGCCACTTTGTTCAAATAAAAACGGTGGCAGAGACATCAAACCCCAGGGGCATCAAAAACAACTCTCACTCGAGAGTTTGTACTACATTCATTATAAACGGCATGATGAGGCACTGTATAATATTTTCCAGTGCCCCATCCACCCTTGGCATATGGACCAATAAAACTTACTCAGACAAGATTGAGTTCTCTCCCTTGGGGACTCTCATTCCATTTCCTCTCCAGTGACTTGTATCACCTAATCGCTGATGATTGAGACTCTCCCAAGGTTACCAAATAAACTATTTCCTCAAGCAATAAAAGAACAACATATATGCCACTGGGCTTACGATAATGATAATTAAAAAACAACTGCTCGGCTAACTCTTCCTTCGTTGAAGCAATTGGAACGGTAGGTGCGTCCTCCAATTTCCAAAATTTTTGGAGTGTTATTTCAAGATTAGATTCAGCCGATACAAAATAAACAGAAATGTTAGATGAGACAGTAGAAACAAAAGGCACGGAGTTTAATGGCCCAAAAAGCACGTACCCAAAAATTGATGGCCAAGCGCTGGGAAGTCCACTTGAACGAACAACTGGTTATCCAACATAATACCGAAATACATGTCTGCACCAAGCAAAATATCAACTGGGCCAGGTATGTAATATTCCGGATCCGCTAGCTCTAAAGATTCAAAATATTGGCCTACTCTATTGGGGACCTACTCCACTGGTTGTGTTGAGCTTATTTTAGGTATAGCAATGGCATTTACCAGAAGGTCAAGACCCCCTTGACGCGGTCGAATAACCACAGAGGCAGTGTCCTTGGTGATCGCAATCGGAGTAGCCACCAAACAGAAAAAATTAATGTGCGTTGATCTGCGAGGAATCCCTAATCTTTGTTGACAACCCGTTGTTATGAAGCTTGCTTGAAAAGCAGGATCAATGAGAATACGAATCGGAACGAATGTTCCGGATTTGCTTCTTGCAAGAGCTAGACATGTTCCCAAAATAAAAAGATGTTTATGCACTTTAAAAACAGTACAATGATCAAAGAACCTTTTAAATACCTCGCCAGTTCGAAAACAGAAACACCTACCAGCCCGCAAGCAACCGGCTATTGCCGAAACGGGTCATCAGAGCCGTCACAGCGGAACCGCAGGCGCATGCGTAGTGGTGAGTGAGCCAACCTTATGTCTAAGAACCTTGGCGTGAATCTAAGGTACGCTTAGATGCATTAGTATTTATTAAAGCAGAAAATAGGTTTAGATTTACAGTTTCAGGAACTGGGTAATTTATAACAATTGCTTTCCACGCTCCGAAAAAAATTCTCATTAAATGCCGTCACAGTCATAATGTTACACAACTCAAGCAAATTTAGGGCATTTACTTAAAATAAGACGACGATAATGAAGAATATCTACTGATAAAAACAGTTTTTTCAGGAACTTAGGTTAGAACCATCTAGCTTCATCCTAACTTAATCGACCCACAACTCTTCATACTTCCCACTACCTATCGGAAATACCTAACCTCTCCCTCTACTACAGTCTTAAATTCCTCTTGAACCTAAATATTTGTCCTATCACTTTTCATCCTAATTGAAGTATGCTCTCATCCATCTCATTCTATGGCTCTTCGGTCCACTTCCCTCGTTTCTATTCGTAAAAATGAGTGATCCATGGTCAAAGAAAGGAGAGACAACCAGTCTGGATGGCGCTCAGCCACCTTTAATGATCATCAACCTAAGCTTGCAGTCCGAAGTTTGGTTTATCTATAAGAGCACAACAAACTAACCCGTTACCTACCAGCCTCTTTATAACTTCGCCGGAAATTACTGATTCGCAATCAAATCAAGGAGACAAACTGTCGGGCGGTGCTAAGGCGGGAATTCTTTTAATAGATCCGCCCCCTCCTTTATTTATCATAGTCTAGAGAATGCAGTCCGATGATTCATTTCACTGCCTAGATCTCCTTAACACAATTCCCCCTTCAACTGTTCGAATTTGCTACCAAATGTAACTACTAAAATTTCATTTCTTTTTCCACCTCTGCCTCGCTTATCCGAAATTCATCCCTCCATCACACCCTTCAACAACCTATTTCGTCTGTATACCCCTTTCCCGTAACAGATGAGAAATATATTAAGATAAGTGTTTACATGAAAAGACCTTGCCATAATTTCGGCGTCGTCATATTCCCTGCTACATTCTTATTCACACAGTTACCCTTCTTCCAACTTACATGTTACTTTCCACGCTCACACCTTCCACAGCCACGTACTTCGTACCATCCCAAACCCACCCCACCGTCCCTCATCCTTTCCTACCCACTTCCAGCGTCGCTCTTTCTCTCTCTCTCAGTTCTTCTAATCCTTTCACACTCCAATTTTCCCTTTCTAATCTCCCTTATCCCCTACACCAAATCTCGCTGTTACACTCTTCTCCGAACTTCCTCCTTCCTTTCATAGCGTCTATAGTTTTTTCCCTGTCGTCCTCCTCCGTCCTCATTCTCTTTCGTTCGCCTCATTTAAAAGAACCCTTCCCTTTTCCAATCGCTCACTCTATCCCTCTCTGTCTCTCTTCTTTTTCCAATCCTTTCATTCCTTCAGTTATCTCAGTCCCAGCTATGTTTTTCTCATAAGGAACAGGCCAAAAAAAGGTAAGGAGGATCTGAGAAGAAATTCCGAAATTCGAAATTTGATCCAAAAAGTTGAGCTTCTTTTTTAGAGGCATAGAATGATGACGTGACGCACTTTAATTCTCCCTGAAATTCAATAATATGTTAATTTTAATGATATTTAGGTCTTCCTTCACTAACTTTTTAGAATCAATTCATTTTTAAAAATAGTTTTGGCATATATTCATTTTAAACATGATTTTATGGAATTTTATCAAAGATATTCAGTCTCATATTTAACATTAATTAGTAATGACTAGGATCCATAAACATGAAACTATCGTTACTATGGTGATTATATGTATATTCGATTAAATTTTCCTGCATCTAATTATCTGATAACTGAAAACGGAGTGCTAGATTTCTAAATTAAGATACATATGTTCTTGCTATTTTTCCCGGTGTCCCATTTTTTTCTGATTCCTTTCGTTTCATGTTCTTTTAATATTATTTTTTTCGGAGATAAATGATTTAATGACTTTGTTTTGACAGAAATCCTGCCATAGATTTGTCGTTATTCTAATTCAGATGGCATAGTGGTTACACACACAAATGCCTCCTTTCTTAAATGGCGTATACAATTATATCCATTAAAAATATAATAAAATATGATGTCAGTATTTAAAATGATAGGAGTTTTGTATTCACCAATGAAACGTGTAGAAGTATTTTTCTATTATTATTATTGCGGTTATATATGACTCAACAGAAACAACGTCAAGGACGGGTAAGATAAACGTGAATAGTTAGACAATAGAAATGACCGTATGGTTACTATGGAAAGAAGAAAAGGATAAGAGAATCCTAGCGAAAATAATACGCACTGGGGAAAACGAGGAGACATTGATTGCTCAACACGAGTATACGAGAGATGTGCAACGTAATAGAAGTGAAAGAATGGGTCAAAGATCGAAGGAGATTATCTAATGAGCACATATACCGAATGGATGGAAAAAGGGACTGGTGACGATAGCAAGTGATAACAAACGGAATTCGAAGAGATGAGTAGGCCGCCCGAAGAAAAGTTGGAAAGCTAGTGTAGGTATATATGTAGCGTGGTGTAGATGGCAAACAGTTTTACAGAACAAAATTAAAAAACAAGTCAATGAAGAAGTATTTTCTATAAGCTGATCAAAAATATTTTTTTGACGTTCTCGGTATGATCTCTGGATTTTACAAGCTATCCGTTCCAATTTTCGCTCATTTCCATGTCGTTATTTCTAGGGCATCTAAACTTTCGTGCTTAGTCAGAAATTAGTTTTCTTCAGTTTTCCTCCAAAATACCTTCATTAAATTACAAAGGAAACAACAGAAAATGACGAAATAACTAATTATTTGAAAGGATAATTTGGTACTTTTTAATAAACAATAGGCGTAAAATTGCAAGTTAAGATTTATGTAACTGAATTATATACCGAAGAATAATTATTAATGTATCTATGGGAACTACCGGTTGTACGATAAGAAAGTAGGATATAATAGAATCACATAAACGAATGTATATTGTTATAATCTCACCTCCGTTGAACAATATTCAATTAAATTTAAGTTATTAGAATCAAAGGTAAAATAATAATTGTCAGAATGTTGACGATAGAAAATATTTATTGATTTCTATTTCTTTCCATTTAATGGAGTCTCTTCTTCTTTTTGCTATTCCGGTTAATTGTAATTAATATTGCAAGATGACACCAGTTTTGAGAAGTAATACTTTGTAGAAGAAGAGCATTTTTAACGATAAATTCTGCATTTTAGAAATTAAACAGCTGATAATTAATATAATTATGAAGTAGATGTGTTTGTTACACTTTGTTTTTTAATACTTTTTAGACTTATCTATAGATTCATCAGAATTACTAAGCTAAATTGTTACCATATAAAAATCTGGCAGAGAGAAATTATTCTTATTTTCCGGAATATTATTTCCAAACTGCGCCAAGCTACGGGGACGCAAGATTTTTTACACATTCGGGGAAGAGCATTTAGTCATTACTCTCATTATCAATTCATTCAGGCTTGAAAGTCTTTTTTGGATTAAATAGTTTTAAATTTTAGGAGATAATGCAATGCCATTTGAAAAATTAAAATATTTCTGACCGCTTGCTATAGAAAATAAAAAGATGTTTATGATCGATTTCTTGTCATAATTTGTATATCATTAAAATGGTCATGTTTGTATGAGTCATGAATTAATTTTCATTTATGATTTTACATTTTAAAAACATTGTTATTTAAATGACGTCCTATAAGTTATCACAGTACGCGTTGAACTTCACCTGCCTCCCCTTGTATATCGTCTCTTCACTTCCTCAATCTTTTCCGCCACCCTTCCTCGCACGAACATGCAGCCTCAGATTTTCCGCGCCTTTTGGCTCTTCTGATTTTCAATTTGTGGCCTTCATCCCACGTCCAACACCCTATCCACTCGAACATCCTCTCTCTCTCTCTCTTACTCCCTTCCCGCCGCAGAAAAAATTCTCCTTTAAAAGGCATTCCCGAAGAAATCAATTAAAGGTTCTTCCGCCTAATTACCCCCGCAAAACTATTTTTGCTTCCCTCCCCGGCCGAAATCCCCCACAAAACCACTTCCATCCCATTCCACAGTCTTCTCTCCTCCATCCCGTCTTCCCTACACACTCCCGCTTCTGACGAAGTCACCCCCCCTCCCCTACTCCACCACCAGCACCACCGTACCATCCACCCGCGCACTCACCGAACCGGCCGCAACCCCGAACGACGAAAGCGGAGAGTGGAAGGGCGCCCCGAAAGGTGGAGGAGACCCCCGGGGGTGAGGGCGGAGGTTGTAAGGGAACACACTCCGGTTGCACGCCCGAGTCAAAAGGTTTTTTTCGTTGGGAGGGGAGGGCATGCACGGGGCCGGAGTTTCCCCGCTGGCCGGGGTCGGGAGCGCTCGGCGCGATGTTCCGTGCGAGAATCGCCAATACCGCATATGGGGTGCCCCTCCACCCTCCACCCCCTCCCC
>WURS02059357.1:0-10721 GCA_011762765.2 Rhinocypha anisoptera | reverse complement strand
TTTATCATATATATATATATATATTGTGTATATAAAGAGATCATATAAGGTGATCAAAAAGGTATCATGTTTTTCTTGAAGTACATTAGTATTTCGTCCATCTACAGTGATCCTAAGTTGATTGTAGAGTCTTAAATTCAGTATCAAATTCAGTCTGGATATGGGGTCTCCTTTCTCGTCCTTTTTCTCATCATCGTGCTTGAATCTTCTCCCCTGAATGTATAATATTCCGGAGGTAATGTAGCGAATAATTCGGATATCTCTGTGGGTTCTAATCGAGAGACTACATTAGCCAAGGGTGAAAATCAGTTGGATGTAGGGACGTTAGGTCGCTTTCGGTAACCTAGAGCACTTGGTGATGGAAATTCGTAGTTTAGATACCTCTGGGATCACCGGGTTGAGTTATCCTGGTGAAGGATGCATGCTTTAGGGTACTTTTCACCCCATTTGTTGTTTTTGGTGACAACAGTTTCGCCAGAATTACTCCTGGCGTCTTCACTTCGACCTGAAGGCGCCAGGTGTAATTCTGGCGACACGGCTGTCACCAAAAACAACAAGCGCGTTGAAAAGTACTCGAAAGCGTTCAGCTTTCACAACTTTCACGCCACGAGAGCCTTCGTACCATAACCTGAAGAATAGATTTTTTTAAGTGCATGTGTAGGCATAAAAGTACACACCATAATGGCGATGTGGGAGACATCTATGACGATATTTTGTAGGTGATCTAATGCGCAAGATGGATAAAATAGTCGATACAGTTTTAGGCTTTACTCTGTGGAAATCTTTCATCATGAAAGAGAAAATAAACAGATAATCCCACATAAAAAACAAACTTTATTGAACGACCATGGTTTTACTGCAGAGCATCATCATGCTGTTTCGAAGTGAAACCATGACTGTGTAATAAAGTTTGTTTTTGTATGGAATAAACTGTTTCTTTTCGCTTTCATCTAGGAAATAGTTCTTGAAAACTTGAAAGAAATCATGCGAGAATGCCAAGTGGGGAATGCGGTTTGGAAAACGGTGTAGATAAGTGACGCGAGAGATGCAAACGTTAACGATTTTCTTTGAAAAAATAAAAATTAGTTTCGTAAACATTATTTGAAAACCACCAGTGTAATAGGTGCACATGAAAGACGTCTGCTGATATAAACGATACCAATCTAAGTACATTCTATTAAATCATCATTTCTGAACCGAAGCGAAATTATTGGAAGGGCTATCCAGCTGCAGTTGTCAACAGTGATCACTAGTGAAGTGTGAACAGAAGTTTAATAAATTGATGGAGAAGACGAAAAAAGACATGAGATCTATGTAAACTGAAGGTGGTGGAACAAATAATGGCATTTTATTTGGAACTGGAGGAAAAAATGGAAAAACGAGAAAGTATAGGATCAATAGAAGAAATATGACATCATCTGAAGGAGAGGAACACAGAGAACGGCAGAGAAGACTATTGGCTGGAGAAAATGTTTGAAAAGGAAACAGCCGAAACACTGAACCTGATTGAAGGTGGAATAAAATTTAAACTTTCAGGAACCGAGAGAGAGAGAAACTCTTACGAAAGAATGAGGAATGAAATCAAAAGAAGTCTAGGATACAACGGACGAAAAATCTATGCTAAGAATTATTTCAACACAATGTAACACATCATTCAAAGAATATTGAAGCAGTATAGATAACAGTAGGAGGTCATGGTACATTTGATGGAAGTCGGAGAATTCTAAGGTGAGGGAATTATCAGCGGGAGTTATTGATTTCGAGGGGAATAATCACGAAATTATGTACGAATAGAGGAGGTGGCATAAGGACAAGGGAAGAGAAATTATAATATGGTGAATTTAGAACTATAACTTATTTCTAACTATTATTTAGCAATTTTTAAACTAATTCAAAAGACATCAAGAAAAATTCAACATTCTTAACTTAACTAAGAAGACTTGTAAATGGACATGCATACACAGGCCCTATCACCCTCAGGAAAGATAATTAGTGTATTTTCTCATCACTGGATATTGAACTTAATACAACACATCTCATTGTGTCATATATTATCCAAGCGCTTAAAATTCTTTGTTTCGTTTCTTCAAAAGATCGATGCCTTCGAATGTGGTTGAGAAGAAATGGTAAACCTTTTCCCTTGTAGGTTATCATTGTCTAAAAAATCAATGAAGTCTCAAAGAGTAATTAAAAGGATTCATTTAAAGCTAGGCTGCTCCATAATCTTCTCGTTTCTTGAATAATCTAATTATTTTATTTATATTATTTCCCAATCAAATGATTGTTCAACTTTTTACCTCATTTATTTCATGAATTAATTCCTATACGTCTATGGATTAATTTAAATAAGATGAGTGCGAATATTAATTCGATAATCACTTTCGGAGCGCCGTCATTGCGAATGCCCTTTTTATCTGCCCGGGAAAACTGCCCCCCCCCCCAAACGACCGAGGAGTGAATGGAATGAGGGAACAAATCAATTTTTTCCGCGCAAGCGCAGACGTCGAATTGAATTTTAATTGCTCTCCCAGGCTTTCGTAATTGGACGGGACATCAATATTGTTCCGAGTCAATAATATTTCAATGAGTTCAATGGCGTCGAGGATAAATAGCACACGCCTGACGGATTCCATCTCTGCGTTGGCAATGTCAACATTCTTTCTTTGCAGAATTTAAAGCGCGCCATTTTCTCGGCGGAGGTTGAATTAAGAGTTAATGGAAGTGATCAAGGGTTTCTCTGCAATGATAGGATGAACGTGATCCTTTAGGAAGCAATATGTTCGTAATTTTTTCCATATTAGTGTCCTTGTTTTGATGATAGTATGGCCCTAAAACCTTGTTTACTATTGTGATAATTTTGTGTTGCGCTATTTCATGTATTTCAAACATTATTCGTTTTTTTATCTCATTAGGAATTTATTTTTTGTTTAAAAACTATGTGGTGCAGTGATCGTGAAATTCTACAAAGATTATGTTATTTGTTATCAATTCGCCAATGAATAGGTTTCAGGTTTATGTTATACATATACCTCTATACTTCTATGGTTAAGGAATATACGGAATTGTTCCTACATTGTCTTTATCTTATTATGTATAAAGGGATCCTTGGATAGAAATTTTCTGTGTCGCTGTATGATTTCTGCACAATAAAATAGTTTTAGGGTGAGCACGTGAAAGTCGAATTGAATTTAATGACAATGTACATATTATAATGGTATTTATTCACCAGCGAATAGTCCAAGATCCAATTATAAATCATTCTGTGACAACAGTGTCTCTTATTTAAGTGACATAATTTCAAGTCAACAAAGCCGGTATGAGTGACTGTCTCTACGTGTGAAATCATGAGGATTATCGGCAAATTGTAACACACGAGAATTTAACATTTCACACTCCTCAATTAAATATTTTCCCACCATTTCAATGGATCCGAAGTGAAAATCAGACAGGCAAAAATTTTCTGATAATCCAGGATTGTTCACCCTTGATTGTGTTTTCAATTTTTGCGCCGAAATTAATGGAGTAAAGCGACTACCATTCTGCGATTTAAATTTCCATAATTTTGTTTCATTTAACGACTTCGTAACTTCCGGAAAGCTCCGCTTTTCAGTAGTCATGCAGGTTGTTAATGTCCATACAATTTTTTTTAAACTTAACTATGATTTGAAATAATTAACGCGAAAAGCAATTATAACTTATTAATAAGGCTTATTTTTTTCTTCCATAGAAAATTAAGCCCATTACTTAATTTCCCTTAATGCTACACTATATATTATAATGTCCGGGTTTTCTAAACCCTAGAGAAAGATTCTCCCTTAGGCAATTTTTTCTCACTCTCGTTCATATGTATGACGATTCTATTCCTGAGTAAGAAACGGTATAAAAACTAAAATGAGCAGTGGAACTGGCAGGTTTGTGACCTTTTAATTACATTACCAAAGCCATTTCACTGCATTTGCTTTGTTTTTATACTGATATGTGTTGATGTTGCCAGCAAATAAAAACATCTTCCGTGGACTTCGGGGAATCTAAGAGCGACTACTCATTCGTTATTTTCCATTTTATATGCTTAGTTGAATAATGTTTTAATGCGGGATTTTTTCCTCTTTTCTACTTACTGGTATGTTGAGAAACTAAATGTAGTTGAAATATTATTTTCGTTTTGAAAAAATCTTTTAATTATGGAAGAATATTTATAATTTTCTCTTATCACTTCTGACGTTTGCGAGCATTTCATGCGTATTTCCTTTCCTATTTTTCAAATATTTATATCCGTAACAATGGTGAAAGGACAAAGACAAGTGGCCATATTTTATTCTGTTGGCTGGAGATAAATATTACTGTGATACATATATACAAATAGATATAGTTTCTCTGCACATGAAAGAATCGTAATTATATAAATAAATACCACTACACAAAGGTTGTCTTGATAAATGAGGTTAGGATATTAAACCCGGCTGATTATTAATGATATTCATTGTAAAAAATATGTTACGGCGCTTGCGGCTAAGAATGCTGTTCCGGTACCTGATACAAAAAATTTTGGGACACTTACTGACCTTAACATTAAGGCTGTATTTACCAAATTTAATTGTCGCGATTATAGTGCCAGTGATTATAACGATGATAAAGTTCTTGCTTCGTTCCCTTCACCTGGATATGATGCTGTAGATAATACAAAATGTTGAAATGTTGAATATGTTAAATGTATGTTAAAAAGTTGAATACGAAGTTTTCAATTTATCCTGGATGTAAGAAATATTTAAAAACCAAAGATTATATATCGTAGGTAGTGATGATGAACTATTGTATATGAAACTAATTCGTTGGTTGGCTGATTCCGGAAGGGTTCGGTGTATATACCTGCTATATATATAAATTGTTTACTTCCTGATGGAACTGATGCGTTGAATGCAATCTAATTTTATAAATGCTTCTGTACGTTATAGAGTGACTGTTGTGATGTAGTCTTGTGTGTGAATGTTCACACACAAGAGCAGAATGGCTAGTCCCTTTCCCCGTACCGTCAGTGGTATCTCACGAGCATACGTTACTAAGAAAATTGTCCGCCTTGAATTTTGCTTGAAGGTGTCCAAAAGTTTAACCCGGATTCCCCGTTCAGGAGACAATCGCTTTGCGGAATGGTCAGCTGCGATCTCTCTTTTAATGAGATACATATAATTTCCAATTAACCCTTAAATATTTATGGGAATCTCCAGTTTCTTGAAATATTCGGATGCGTGAGTGAATTTGAAGAATGATAATGGATACCAAGAGATTGACTATGTCTAATTCAGAAATGTAGCAACACCAGAGACGTCATGCCCCTTACAGAAGCTAACTGAAACTAAACTCTGGTTTACAGCTATCCGTCTCTTCCTGAATAAAACTAGAACACAACATAACACAACTGCTGTCTCAAAAGTTGTAATGAAAAAAATGACGATTTAAAGCTATGTATTAGGTCTTAATATTGATGGGAAGTTAACGTTGAGTTCCCATGTTTTCAATGTCAGTAAAAAAAAACTCTCCAGGGCTTTGTATTTACTAAGGAAACTTAAAACCTGTGTGAATGAAAACTATTTGAGAGTAGCTTACTTTCCTTTCTTTCAGAGTGTATTTACCTATGGTCTTTTGACTCTGGGGGCATTCCCATGAAACAGTAGAAATATTAATTCTACTGAAAAAGGCAATGAGAATTCTGACTAGTTAATGACCACGAGGGCATTACAGACCCATTTTTATAATGCTGAATATCTGAAATATCTACAGCCTATTTGTACTACATAACCTTTTCCATATTAAACATAACCTAAATATCCGCCCTATCCGGTCATCTGTACACAAACATGAAGCAGGATATAAACTAAATCTTGATATTGATCAGAGTAGATTGACAAAGAAATACAACCACTCGGAAAACTTAGCAATCAAATTCTTTAACAACATTCCAAATAGGGTCTACATAGTAACAAACATAAGGTTCCAAAAGGTAATGGAAAAATGGTTGTACACCTACCCTCTGTACTCTCTTAAGGAATACGTTGAATTGGAATTTGCAGCGATTGTATTTTATTTATTTTTGTTGTAATGTGCTACTTAACATGCCAATTTCCACATTGATACCAATGGTATGTACGAATGAAATTTTTTATTATTATGAATCTTATATGAATTATAAATGTAAAGAGGCACCATTGTTAGCTATCACAACCGTAAATTCATAGTTGTTTTAAAGACATTTTATATAAGAACCCACTCGTAAGCGCTCTGTTCCGGAAAATTTCTGCTAACACTATTTAAAACACTTTCAGTTTATTTTTTCACATGTTTTCTTCTATGTAGTAATCTCTTTCCCATATGAAAATGCATCAGAAGTACTTTCTTAAACTCCAGAGGAAAAATGGAGTTGGAAGGGGTCTCAATAGGTCGCTATCGACATACTTTCTTGATTTAACTTTATTAAACTTCTTTCAGAAATGTAGGCGAAGCTACACGCCGGGGTATTCCAACATTAAGTTTCCTTTTTATCATAGCCACAACTCCATTTACATCTCCTGACGTCATTCGCACCAAAATTACATTAATCGCATTAATCCAACTATCGTACTATTCCAAAGTAAATTTTAAGCCATTATATGTGATAATTTTGATTTTTCAGGGATAATTTTAAATGCGATGCGTATTCAGGAGAATGAAAAAAGCATCCAACCTCAAAAATGAAGTTCATTATCACTTTAGCAATGTTGAAAACGCTTTCATGTAGCCATTTAGAATTACAAAATATATTATTAAATAATGTTTATAAGAAAAATAAATTATTCGAATTAATTATTTAAAAATATTTTTAATTTCTTCTTGAAAAAAATATTAAAAAATTAATTTAGTTTTTAAATAGTTTTATATGTTTTTAAAATAATTTGTGTAATTTAAAAAAAAGCTTGAAATTTTTTTTATTAAATTCAACTTGCATAATAAAATATAATTAATTTATATGAAGATTCACTTCTTCCGGTTTTTTTTTCCGCGTCTGCCCATGGTGTGGGGGCTGACCTCACTTCGGACCTGAAAACGCTAGCTGCAAAGCTGGAGAAACTGTTGTCCCCACAACATGGACAGACGCGGGAAAAAAAACCGGAAGAAGTGAATCTTCAAACCAAAGACACCGCGGAAGCCTCAACCAAGAAAATTAATTTTTTTATGAAAATATTTTATACCGTTCATAACTTCTTAAACTAAACATCATATTTTTCATGTTTGTTCGTATGCCCATTGCATTATTGGTTAATGAATTTAAGCCACTGTATCAAACTGTCCGTTATTTAAAAAAATCCTTCTTTACGAAAAATTTTCAATGCATTTCGATTTAACTTGTTGATTTTTTCATCACTCCACGTGTGAATGGAAAACTCTTTATTTAATGCTTTGATTTAACATACGTATTCCCTTATGCACAAACACTATTCCTTCTTACTCATTCAATTTTGTAATTATTTTTTATCATCTAATCCGAATTGTTTCCTTAATTCTCTCTTTTGACTACTTAGTAGCCGTTTTTTCCTTCCTTAGTTTTTCCCACCACTCTGTTTTCATTACCCTTAATTTTTGCTTCAGCAATTCGTAAAAACGTTTTTTTTTTCTGGGCATATCTTTTCCAATGTGTCTGCAGCACTTAGTCAAATTGAATTACCGGCTGGGCACGAGGGGTGCTGCGTATAACATTTTTAACTCTTGGCAGACATGGTTCTATTTATTTTTCGACCACGCTTAATTTTGGAGTGGCCCTTGAGTGGGAGATAAACTCGGATAACCATAAATTTAAGCTTTCTTAACAAAAAGTTATAAAAGTATATCGTAAGCTTTCCGGAGAGCATCGATTCCTCAAGGAATGAGGCCAAATCTGCCAGTAGGAAAAACGGAGCTTCCTTTCGAGGGGTCTGAGGAAGCACGAGAATAACAGCGAAATACCATATAAGAAACTAATGATAATTAGTACCCAGAAATTTCTAGGGCACCCTTTGAAAGTTATAGCTTGCAGGGGAAAATGAGAATTCGAAATTTCTGCGCAGAATTTCTGAGGTGAGTATGACTCCATTGAGCGTGTATCCATTTTAGAGGGAGATCGTAAATTTCGTCCCTTTCCTCACGATACCATCAAACAAAGGAGACATAAACAGGCGTGGATCCTTCTTTTACGGGAAGGGGTTGCCGAAATGGATACACTAGCGAGTTCCTTTATTACCCTAGACTTCCATTCCATCCCTCCTGAGCGGCAAATCTTTTCTGGCGGAGCCGAAGAAGTCGCTTTCCAAAGTGCAGTTATATTTTAGACAAACATGATATTGTCCCAAGTTCCTCCTTTGAAATCATGAGGAAAGACTGCATAGACAAATAGGTATGGAAACCGCACCGTTATACGATACTATTTTTAGGAAGTTCTGTTTTAGTTGCACGTGAAATGAAAATCATGAACGAATGAAGAAATAAAATATGTTTGCTTAAAAGTTAGAAATTACGCTAATAATAATAAAATATGGATTTTTCAATCAACGGTGAAATAAATAATTATATTTTTTGATAAAATTTTAGATTCATATTGTGCACCTCGAGCATAACTAACTCAAGAGTATTCTTTAGGAAGACTTTTTTCGTAGGAATATATAATTACGATTTTGGTGATTAACTTGTGCTATGCTTCAAGAATTTTTCTTCATATGTCATACTCCTGTACCGAAATTACGTTAGCTTAATATAGCTTTTACGTTAAATTACATTAATATTTTCCGACATATGGGCGAAGGAATCTGAAATAGAGATTTTTGGCAGGACTCTGAGATTCGAGGTTTATGCTTTCTTTGATGCCACGAAAGCTGATATTGATATTTTAGTTTTCATGCCACGCCGTGATTTTGACGAAACCAAAATTAAGGTTTACATTTTATAGTTAACAAGTTTTATAAGAAAAAAAACAGCACGCACGTTGCGCCCGTGTTACAATACACCCATCTTACTAAACGAGCTTCCAAATAATAAAACGTTGTATTTTTTTCAGTTTACTATTTATGAATATATTGTTACCTAATATTGCTCAAATTTCCTAGCGCCTTATCATTGAGCCTTCTTTTATTGATTTAACATAAAATTATATTTCTTTAAAAAATGGATCACGTGAAGTTCATTCACATTTTTCAAGTTTCTATTGGTGACAAGCTGATCTGCCAACTGAAATAAGGATTTTAAACCATCCGTAGTACCACAAATTGTATTTTTATGTAATTTGCAATTTTTTCCTGATCCTCTGCAGTCTTTAGATTACATCGTTTATGCCGAATGAAACTCAACATACGTTTCCGCTGTGTTTTTTTAGATCAGTGTAATAAATTTTTGTGATATATACGTTCGGGAAAGGTCACATCAACTTATGTGATTTTCTTTATTTTTCAGGTGAGTTTTCTTGCTTGACCCATCTTAAACAGTGCAGTGCCTGCTTGTAAGTAACATATTTGTCTAATTGTAACTATATAACAGTACTAATTTATATTTCTCGTCTTTTTCTGTTTTGGCTCATAATTAATTTTAAGTTTTTATTTGCAATTAGAGTAAGATAAGACATCACGTGTGATTTTCTACGAAGTGCACGCCGTGGGTTTTTTTACCTTGATTGGCGGAGGAATTGAATGTTTTCCGGTGGTGTTAAAGATTAATTTTCATTAGTCTAGTCGCTGAGATTTCCGATAGAATTTCTCCTTCTACCTCTCTCACTCGCTCCCTCTCTACCAGTTTAACTCTCTCCCTCTAGTTCTATCCGTCATCGATTGATTTTAATTTATTTTCCCATCTCACCACTGGTGTTAATGAGCAGAGTCTGACTACAACGCTTGGAGTGCAATCAAAAATGGCTTAGCGAAAGAACATTCGAAGCAACGTTGCGTAAGGTGCCCACGGATTTCAAAAGGAATCAACGGACGCGATTTACTTCCCCTCCTCAACATTTTAAGTACGACAGGAACATTCCGTGTCATTTTCCGCAGGCGATGAAACCCTCTCCGTATTTACAAATCGAGGGCGGGGAAATTCGCACGTAGCAACGCTCCCTACCCCTCGCCTAATATCCTCATTTCCCTCCCCCCTCTACCTCACGCAGTCATAACTCCTGCACCTCTCCCCCGTGCCACTCCCTAACCTTCCACCTCTTTCGCCCACCCTTTCCAATCCCTTTCCCCCAACCCAACGTTTTCTCCCATCATCCGTATGCTAGTGCCTCCCAATCCGACCAACCTCTTCGGATTTTCTCCCGGGCCGCCTGACCTCCTTCGCTCCCCCGCGCGGTTTAATCACGCCGATCGTCGTACCCCCCCCCCTTTCCCCTCCTCTCCCCGCCATTCCCGTCCCTTCATCCCGACGGCGGGAGACGTCGTCTCTCCTTTGCACTCCGTTTGTTCTAATGCTGTTAATTGGAGCTCGAAATAGAAAATTACAAACCGTAGGAGAGATTACCCGTACCCATAGAGCAGGCTAGTAGTTTGAGAGGGAGGCTGGGATGTGGTGTTGGGTGAGGGAGACCTAGCGCAGGGGAGCAGAGAAGATATCCACCACCATCTCCACGGCCTCGTTCCGTTCGGAATGATCCGCATTTTAGGCAGAGGCATCGAGAGTCGTAATGAATGCACCGTTATCAGAAGCGAATCTGGGTACATGCGGGGGGAAGGGCGGGGGGG
>WURS02059337.1:0-10723 GCA_011762765.2 Rhinocypha anisoptera | reverse complement strand
CGCAATGGATGGGAACCTCACCTCGGGCAGCCTTGGGCCCAAGGACGAGTAACGCGATCATGACAGTGAAATGGAACCTCGTATTTCAAGCAGACTTCTTTATATGCCTTGTATTTGTCTTGATGGTGCCGTGTCAGTCACTGTAGTAACCCATTCTACTCCACTCCCATTGCCCTTAGCCCTCCACTCCCATTGCCCTTACCCCCGCCCTACTGCTTACGGTCACATAACAACCAACACTCACCCCACCCCCTACTCCTACCGAGAACTTGTATATAAGATTGCACTCTTATGTAGTCGTACCTGACGTAAACGGTGTACCGTCGAAACCCGGGTCGTACCAGTAAAGAAATCGTCAAGTGGAAAAGTGTTATTTTATCAAGTTATTTTAATCCATACCCAAGGTGGAGAAGGAATAATCCACTCAGCCGAACCCTTTACCTACATGTCTACAGATAGGACGTTACTCCTTCGCCACCGAGGCGGGATATTGTTTCTAAAGAGGGAACGGAGACATTAGCGTTAATGTTTGCTCTCGGCGAAATTGAAATGCCTCAACGGTGTGGAGCATTGACTCTCAAAGTGCCGTCGTCGGTCTGCGGCTTGACCAAGTCGCAGAAGCACGACCGGTCATAACTTTTCAGTCTTACTCGATCGAGATGCGCCCAATGGTACGCTCCCCCAATGTTAAGGGGAATAGCACGTTTTCTCTTCTTTAGTCGGGGGACAACCTCAATCCTCTCATTTCCACCAATTCAACTATGCGATTATTTGGACAGGCTGCAATCGTTTAAATTGGAATCGCATGGGTGGAATAAGACTAACCTAAAGAAGGGCGTAGGGAAAAAGGCACGGCAGTGTTAATGGATATAACTCTTTGCCCAAAAGCGACCAATGCACCGTTAATTCACTTCTATTTCTACTTCCACACATTACCCTGCAAGCCGCCTTCGAGGTCGTGTGGCAGGGGGGTGAGCTACCACCAGACATT
The DNA here is from genome assembly GCA_011762765.2 of Rhinocypha anisoptera. Lineage (NCBI taxonomy): Eukaryota > Metazoa > Arthropoda > Insecta > Odonata > Chlorocyphidae > Rhinocypha > Rhinocypha anisoptera. The sequence continues at coordinate 9,732 of WURS02059337.1, read as the reverse complement.
CACATTGCACTCCCAAATGCAAATTTCAGGAGACATATTACCCACAAAATGAAGCCGCTCGCAAAACATGCGAAACAAAATAGCAGAACATGATCCACACCATGCGAGACAATGTTAGACTGCTCACTAGAGATGATCGATTTCAAGGAATGAATCGATTCTAATGGTACTGTGTGAATCGATTCGCTCGAATAATCGTATCCTCTAAATCGCATAACGTGAATCGATTCGAATCGGAATCGTAGCTAAATCGAAATTGTAGCCAAATCGGCCAAATTGTAACTTAATCGGAATCGTAACTGAATCGAAATCGTAACTGAATCGGAATATGAACTGAATCGAATCGAAGAGGAAACGAATCTAATCAGAATCTAATAACAATAACCGATTCAAAATAATCGTTAATCATATTAAAATAATCGATTTCCGAGTGAATCGAATCGGAATCGCCCATCTCTACTGCTCACGACAAAAATTAAAACAACTAAAAATGCCGTCACAGTTTGCAAGATTGAAAAAGGAACTCTTCCCCTTCTGAATTATCAAAGTATTGTCACGCATGACTAACTTCCTAACCTGTGGGGACAATGAAGTGTTATCGCGACCTTAACGGAGCTGGGGGGAGGTAGGGCAAGTATATTATTACTAATATAATGAGCGCCAAGTAGGTAAATCATTAAAAACCTACCTTGAACCAGTAAATTACTCACTTTAATTGTCTTATACTCTGTGGCTCCTTAAATCATAATGGATCAGGTGATTATTCAACCCTTTTAGCGTTAGTAATGTTTTCCCGAGTGGACTATGTCCTCATTTAGAGCGCCTATTCCAACAACAAAGAAGCGACAAAGAAATTTATTCTTATTATTTTCCGACTAATGACGATCCACTTCGACTCCCTCAGTGACGTAATTCACCTGTCAAAGACGATGTGGTAAGGTTGCATCTTGCAGAAGAGTTTGGACGGGACGGAGACGGCATAGTTCCTCTTCCCTCCCCCTCCCTCCTCGCCCGCCTTCCCCACTCTCCGGCTCCTCCTGGCGAGTGCCGTGGCCGCTTCGTCTCCCTTCCCGTTCTCCTTCCGCTGCCTGTGGTGCCTCATGCCGTACATCGCCACCTTCCCGGGTGCGCGCAGCGCCATTTCCCTCGAAGTCGTCCTGTTCTCCTTCCCCATCGACGAGATCATGTGGCCGCAGAACGCGGCGCCCAGCTTTTCCAACTTTCCTTTGGTCAATTCTTTTCCTTCCAGCAGCGGCTGTGCCTTTTCTTTTGTCGCGTCGTGTTTAGATTTGTCTGCGGTCCCGTTCACCTCGCCCATCGACGTGCTGATGACCCTGGAAAAGGAAAAGAAGTGCGTGGCGTTGGAGACGAGCTTCGGTGAGGCACGACTAAATTATTTTGAGCAAAGTGGTGAGGGGGTAAACAAAGGAATGGCGCGTCTGTGTGCTAAGTACTTAATCTTCACCGGGGAGTAATTGAATTAACTTCGCAGTTTCCACATAATAATTTATTAACCACGACCGTGGTTTCGTATCAAGGCTACATCATCAGGTGGTGATGTAGCCTTGCTACGAAACCATGGTCGTGGTTAATAAATTATCATGTGGAAACTGCTAAGTTAATTCAATTACTCCTAGTATGTTGGACTTGCACAAAGTTACGCCTGAAACCGTATCGTAATCTTCACCGTCCTGGTTAGTCACTCATAAGGGATCATTGTTTCGCGAAAGGTAATTAATTTATTAATTGTTAGTTGAACGAATTAAATCTGAAGTGAGTGCATTGAAAAGAAGGCATATCACATGAGCAACTGGAACCTAATCAATTTTCCTCACCGCTTGGGATAGATTTACATTGTATCATCATCTATTTAATTTTTTATTTTATAAAAATCACTGAAGAAGCAAACACCTGGTGTAATTCCATAGTGACACAAGATATAGGCATTAACTTAGATGTATTATTAGTACTCGCATGATGATGTCATCACAATCATCACATGATGATGATATAGAGTATCGTCGAATCCGTTCTGTGGAAATAAATCCAAGTCGATTCCTATATTTGGTGTCGTTTTCATTTTTTATATTGATTTGAGGTGCTTAAATTGACCGTAGAAATGGTGCCTTTTTGCAAAAGGTAATTGATGTTCGAACCAATCAAACATGGAGTGAGTGAAGTGAAAGGAAGGTCGAATTGATTCTGGCGTCACATTGTGGAAACGGTTCATACTGGAGAGGAAACTTATGTTTTTTCCACGTAGAAACTTTATTTACACAACCTGGGTCTTCAACTTGTTCAGTCATCGTCAGGAGGCATTCATCTGTATTTTTCACACACCTGATGATGACTGAATAAATTGAAAACCGGGGTCGAGTAATAAAGTTTTTGTGTGGAAAAACAAAAGCTTTCTCTCCAGGAAAGAAGGCCGTTAATGACACAAACCATACGGACAACTTGGACTCAATCGATCACCCTCAACACTTGAGATAGATTGCCTTTCCATCACCGTATGTTTGATTTTTTATTTTGTGTTGGATTAGGGTGCTTAAATTTACCGTAGAAACGGTTCCTTTTATGTTTAATGAAAAGTGCTTTGCACGATCTCAGATTATTCTGGTTTTTGGTTGTCGTCGGTTTTCATTCAAGCGGCTCTTTAGATGTGCGCCTTGGAAACCCACAGAGACAGTGATTGGAGGAATCGAGGATGGGTTTTTTTTATATCTTTTTCCATTTTCACCTGAATCTTCGGTGGTAAAGCGTCCTCGTCGGTGACAGTATCTCCTCGTGAGCCTCGAGGAATTCAAATTCGACACTCTGTTTGAACAAATCTCTCCCAATGGCTCGGAGCAGTCCTGAAAGCAAGAGTAGTTCAAATGGTAATCTATATTTAACAAGACAACATACACAGTTACTTTTGCGGAAACTTGAAAGTGATATGTGAAACATAGTTGGAAAATCCATCCAAAACTGAATCATAAAGAGAATTAAAAGTAGTTATTATATGTACATTAGCCGAGAGAAAAGGGCGTGAGCACGTCTTCATAAAATATTGATTTCAAGCATTCAAAAACCCCGAGGTACCAAACTTCTGTTTAATACGCAGTGGCAATGGCGTACTTGATTAGCCTGTGGCCTTAATCAAAGCGGAGAGTTTTCTCTTAGAAAAAATGTGCTCAAACTTTGAATGAAATATTTTCCTTGCCTACTGGGGAATTCGGTTGTTTAATTTCTTACGACTAGCGTCACGCGTCTTTTGTTTATAAGGCATTTCCTGGAAAACATTAGTCTTCCCCTGTTTTAATTCCTGTTTCATTGTTCCTCTACATTTGTTTGGGAAATTTCTGTAAATGCATAAATATGTAAGTATATAAGTAATTTTTAGAAATACCGGGGAGGCGTGAAAGAGATGAAACAAAGTTGGAACATTCAACCAAAACAGAATTACAGGTGAAGGAAATTCGAGTCTATTAGTCCTATCTAATTAAGAATAATGAGACATGAAATAAAAACATCACTCGACTTTTTTGTAGAAATAATGCCGTTTTTGATTGGTAAAACAAAACTATTTTCGCTCTGGCTCATTTATATATCTTTGAACACAAAAAATGGAATAGGAATCATTTTATACATTTTTATTTGCTTTTTTAGTTGCTTTTACCCCGTAGTTAATGCAAGCGCTTTGTATGTTTTAATGACTGGAGGATCGCAAGTAATATTGCAGGAAAGATTTTTTCTCTTTGTTAACTAATTATTTTATTTCTCATCAATAGAATTTCAATCCGAAGATTGGTTGACTACAGCCCTCCATATCTTTCCTATCTTTCCTTTTCTTTCTTGCACCCCTAGGTAGTCCTTTCTAACTTCTCTCATAATTTGGCCTATATATTTGTCCCTCGGCCTTCCTCACTGGGCCTTTCCTCCTATTTTTCCTTCTATTACGTTTTCTTCCTATTTTATTCCCATGCTATACCTTCTTACCTTATATATGCTTCTTCTGTACCTTAATTTTCTATGAATAAGGCACTTACATTACCTAAATTTTCTTGGAACAGTCGTATTGTGAAGCGAAAAAAGCGCGCTCAGAGAACGATCTTGAGATACCAACGGTGCACAGTGGTCTAGGTAAGCCCTTTAGAAAGGCATAGACTCGCAAAAAATATTCCGTAAACTATTTTTAGAGTGGCAGAAATCACACACATGCGGACGCCACTGGTGTCTTTTTGGAGAACGGACCACGAAGCGTCGAATTCGGAAGACAATAACTTTGTCTCGAAGCATCAATTATCATTTTGGAAGATGGAAACGACAAATGAATGTAAGTACTTTTTGATTACACATACCAAATTTACATAAGGATAATCAGTACGTATTTTTTTTCTCGGTGGCATGGATATTGCATTTAAGCAGATTATTCGCATAAAAGTATCATTAAGTTAGGTTTTGGGCGTAATTGCGTGATCGAACCTAGTCCGCATCGTAGGTGATACTTTTTACTATAAGTGTACAAAATATTTTCTGCGGCCGATTGCATTTGCGGAAGTCATTGCGAAATAAGTGAGTGAATCGGGTGCAGCTTGGCGCGCTGCACGTTACTCCCTCCGTACACGCATAGCCACGATTTTCTTTTGTTATAGCTTTTGATCCAATACATTGGACTCAGTTCCATTATGCTTTATGAATTGCTCCGTTGCAGGCTTACACCACCTCCACCCGAGCTTTTCCCCGATCATCTAGGATTACATGACGAAGAAGCTGCAGTACAATTTCAGGATCGAGGAGTTCATGTTAGGAGGCCTGCGGAATGATTATTTTTTCGCTAGAAACACGCTGGTGAAAAGCACGTAGATTTGAATCCCGGTTTTTGAAGGATTGGTTATTCGGATTCGTAACGCTTCGTCAAGTCCCGCGCGGTAGTACTGCTCCCGACACACCGTTACAAAGCGTCAGTTTTGCTGCTGCAAGTGAGCGAACGAAGCGAAGGCGGACTGACAGCATCCGGTCATCATGTGGAGGAGAAGAATTGTTGTACGAAGCAGCCCGTATATTCAGCAAACGTGGCAACATATAAAAGAGCTAAGCTTTGTAAGACCTTGATGATGGGTAATGTTCCGATCCCCACTTCTCCGGAAATCACACCTGAGGAATTGCTCTAAATTATTTTATCCATGACTAAGCAGGCGTATCAGTTCTTGCGAATGCTAATCGTGAATAAAAAATTCAGTAGCCTCTATCCTCCCTACCATTTTGTGTTGGAAGAATGAAAGGAATGTTACCCAGCTGGAGTCGTCGTGACAGAAATATGCGCATATGTTCCGCTACGGTTTCTCCTCAACCACACCCTTGACAGACTAGCTCTCCACCAGCACGAGGTTCTGTGCCCTTTTAACCGAGGATGAACTCTCTGCCGTTTATATACTTTATGTTAAATGGGGGTTCGACGGTAGTTTAGCTCACAGTGACTACGAGTTAAAACTTTTTGATAAACAAGAGCGACCGATTGACGACTCCAGCATGCTTGTTTGTCACTTCCATCGTTCCCGTGCAATTGCGTGTCTCGCAACGGCAAGATTGGGTGGCAAAATCTGGCTCCTTCGCCTCCTTTCTTTTGTCGCCCACATCGATTGAAGTTTGCAGCCGAATCCGGGGAGATTATCTAGGAGGAACACGTGCGAGTACTGCAGGGAATTGCTACTTTGACCACGCATGCTTTAGCAGTTGGATCTGCAGTAGCTAAGGTCACTTTCCATTTATCACTCACGTGTTACTAGTGCGGAGCAACTTCCAAAGAATTTAATGATATTGATGCTTACTGAAAGAAGTCAACAAGGAAAACCTACCGTATGGCATGTCGTCCCCGCATGCTTGGATAAGATGCTACGAGTGCCTGTTGCATTTGTCCTACAAAATAACGGTGCAGAAGTGGCGAGTTGGAGAGAAACATCCACAGTATCCGGAGTGCAGGAAATAAAACGGATGATTCAGGAGCGATTTCGGCAAGAAACCGGTCTAATTGTCGATAAACCGAAGCAAGGGTCCGGAAATTCAAATGACGGAAACACTGCTTGCTCATTTTTTCAGCTAACAGCAAAAACCGCTGAAATCACAGGTATTAATCTGGATTTACTACGTCGGTTCCATGTCGTTCTGCAAATAATTGCTAGCGGGCATGCAATTGATTCACATCAATTCCACAAGTACGCTGTGTAGACTGCACGCTTGAACCAGTGGACAACATGTCCACAAGCTCCTTCTCCGTGGAAGGGACATAATTTCTTCATCTGCATTGCCTATTGGAAAAATGACCGAGGAAGCACAGGAAACAAGTTCATTAAGAAATTTCGAAAACATTTTTCCAGAGAGCAGTACTTGCAGGATGTTTTTCAATGCCTCTTGATCCAATCTGATCCGCAGATAGCCAGCTTGCGGAGGACAGGGAGCCGCAAACCTTGCAGACCGCTGTCGCATGAAGGGATCGCTATGCTTGATTCTCCGTAAGGTGGTGCAGTTCATAATGATGATTCTGAAGAATCGTCAGGTGAAGATGAATTCGATCAACCGATATGAGAGTTCGAACGGGTCATCATAGGCATCTACATAAATATTTTTTCTTTTTCTTGTGGACTTCAAATTGTAAATATTATTATTTATCAATCTGTTCACTTTATTATATAGTTTTTATGATGTTTTGTAATTTCTCTATTGAGTACTTATATTTTTTATTATTATTTGTTAAAGATTATTCTGCACCGTTTGTACTTACGTTTATATATATATATATTGGTTCGAACACTAGTGGAACGTATAGAGACACAGGGCACAAAAAGAAAAAAAATCACAGTGGTGAAGAATTTTCGGTGGCACCACCACTTTCGTCCGTTCAGGAGAGAATGAGCAGGGCGGGAGGCTAGAGGGAAGTATATATTTTCATATATTTTCTGATATTTCGGGTGCTTACATCAAACCGGGGCTCAATGTGATGCATTAATTACCCCTCCCTCCTCCCCAGCCTCCTCTCCCCGCTCTCCTCCCCACCCACCTCCCAAGTCTTTTCCCCACCCTCGTTCCCATCTCTCGCACTCCCTACCTCCCCTTCCCTTGGACCCCCAAACGTCCCTCTAGCCTTCCGCCCTGCTCATTCTCTCCTGACGGACGAAGGTGGTGGTGCCGCCGAAAATTCTTCACCACTGTGATTTTTTTCTTTTTGTGTCCTGTTTCTCTGTACGTTCCACTAGTGTTCGAACATATATATATATGTACACCCTATGTCATAGGTTAACGATATTATAATAGATCATGAAGAATAAAATTCAGACTTTACAATGGATATTTTAGTGGCCACCATTACCGTTATAAACAGAAAGACAGTAAATGGGGTAATATCTTAGGGTTCGGAGAGTACAGGTAAATGGTCTTTATGATCCTCCCGTAAAAAAATTGAAAATTTAAAAGATAAAATTATTTTCTGAATACCTATCTAGTTCTGTCATTTATGCCAAACAAAGCATCGAAAATATGTGCACGATTAAAAGATGGTAACATTTTTAATATGTATATATATACCGTATATATATATATATATATATATATATATAAATTCCAACTATTCACTAGAGCGAGCAGTGACTAGGATGATATTCTCGAAAGAAGAATCTATGCTGAATTTGACTTTGTGATGGCTGATGTATTGGTTTTCCGGTGGAGAAGACCCCCGAACGTTGGAATAAAGATTGCGACAATGACTCATGACAGACTAATTATGTAGAAAGAAACCCCCACTTCAATTAAAGATTAACAAAGTCATATATTTGAGGAACTCAATATTTAAATAATTTATATTATGTAAGGTTTTTTATGAAAATGAAGCTGTAGTTCATCAATTTGAAATGATATCCATTTAAAACGGTCTTTTATAAGAATACGAAAAAACCGCACCAAAGAAGTAATAATTTAAGAAAACAGAAGAAAAAGTAATTTTATTTTTGTTTTTGAACCTTGAGCTACTTGGAAGAACCTTGAGATTCTTGGAAGAAAACAGTTACATGATCCTTTTCCATTTCGATTTATTATAGTTGTCATCCTTTTCCTTGAAATTCAAAATATTTTTTACCTTTCCCTCACCTTCTGTTCATTATTTTTTCGTCTAGCAGGTTTGCATCTTCTTCTCCTTTCTCTTCGTCTTCCTCACCTTCCAATGTTCTATAATATATTACTTACAAATCATGTTATCTTCCTGTATGGCTGATAGACTACATATTGACTTTTGACAGGATTCAATATTACTTTTCCATTATAACACATAGATGCATCTTAGGGGTCTACCAGTTCTCCGTCTTTTGACCCAACATTCAAAGAGAGATTTCCTAGAGACACGTGCTCTTGGTGACCTACTTTGAAATAAAATGTTGGCTTGTAACAGCAGAAGTGAAAGACAAGTTCACAATAAACTCTTAAGAGGGCTCAATCAGAGGACGCTAGAGATGATTGTTTTGTGATGGAGATGTGAATAATAATACTCCAATGTGCTTTATCCCTACGACGGATAAGTTACATCTTTCGCACGCCTTCATTGTGATCTGACCTGTCTCTTAAATAACTCGACTGTTTCAAAAGTTCCGTTACGGCAATCTATGATCCAGGTTTGGAGAAAAGATTTCATTGGTACTTTTTTGCATTACTAAACTGGAAAATGGACCATATTATTGATAAGATGTTGAAATGATGCAATGGTGGTCTTTGTCCAATCGAACAGATTTAGAAATGGAATTATTTATTTTCCTTCGTGCAACAAGTGAAAACAATCGCTCGAAATATATTCACTTTTTGTCAACGTTTCTCACCCCCTGCCACACACCATCAGGTGGATTGTAGGTTAAGCGTGTAGTTTTTGTAGTGGATAGTTAGATTTTTGTACTTGTAGATAATTGCAACGATTTGGGTGAATGATGAGTATTTGTTGCCACATTCAAGAGTTCATGAACGGTTTGAGAAATACTGGAACCAATAAAACAACAAAAAATATCAATATATGTGGTTTTTATTACGCTATAGCACGGAATGGGCTTAAATATATTTGTGGTTACCATTGATTCAGTGGTAGTGACTAGGTAGGCATTAAAGAGGTGAACTTTTAGAGAACTAATTATGCGAATACGTGAAATCATTTCCAATATTTTACCCGTGTACTCACACACACGACTTCTACAAGGGCAATGCATACATTAAACGGCTATACATATATGCAGGTGATTCATGCAGAACATAACATGTATATATGCGTACATGTACACCGAAAACATTTTCTCTTCTGATTCCCATGAAGTGTCGTGAGGTGGCGATTAGAGTTCTTCGTCTGCCCAAATGGGTGGTGCCCTCCTCCAAAGGGGGGGATCCACTCTGGGACGGACAGGCAATGCACGAGCGGGGGGAGGAGGGGGAGAGGAATGTTTATTCTTTGCGTCGAAACTTCAATCTCAACCACTCTCTAGTGGTGACTTCCGACGAAATCGTAGGCGGACGAGTCCCCCCCTTTCGCCCCCGTATCCTCTTACTCCTCCTCCTCCGTGGTGATGGTGCTCGCCTCCGTGGATGAAGATGGGCACGAGCTTCTTGATGGTGACCGGGTGCGGCACCGGGAAGGCCACCGGTTTGGGCACCGCCACGGGGTACGGCTTGGGCACCGCCACGGGGTACGGCTGCGCCACGGGGACTTTGACGGGGACGTGGACCGGA
>WURS02059326.1:0-10723 GCA_011762765.2 Rhinocypha anisoptera | reverse complement strand
TTCGACTTGCAAAGTCATATTTAGGACTTTGCAAGTCGAAACCTAGGTCGTGTATAATAAAAAATGTTCATATTGAAAAACTAAGTGTTTTCATCATCTTCATTATGAATAGCTTCCACAAAGTAACGTCTGAAAATATCCAATTTAATAAAATCATCCCGTTTACTTATTCTTTCACTGGAGAATTTCCATAAAACTCATAATTTAACATAGCCATTTTATACATATATACAACAGCGATGGTTTACAAATACTTCAGCGAATAGTCACCACAGTAAAGAATTACTTTCTTGATGCATTTGTATACCCTAGACGCCTATTAAATTTGCTGATCAGTTAAATGAAGTACCCTTAGTGCATGTTATAATTACAACTACAAATTTGCTATTAAAACTCGTCTCTAAAAGATATTTAAAAGCATTTTTAAAATCTTAAACCAGAAGTTCCTGTATTTCCCTTAGCTTGCAATTTATAAGAATAATGAATGTCAGAATCACTGCAATTAACCCTTACAGGAATTATTTCAGCATAATAGAATAAATTAAGCTAAAGATAAGAGAAATATTTACCTAATTAAAAAATCTTTTTCTGAAAGTTCTTCTCACTTTAAGTAGACTCTTCTCTATGCTCATTTATTCTTCTAAAGTATATTAAGATAAGTTATGACCTTGAACCGTTTCTACTGCGATCTATAATGTACAACAAAGTACAAATATTAACAAGAAACCTAATCCTTCGATCCTTCCTCAATACGTTATGAAAGCTTGTTTCTCTCTAAATTGAAAGTCATTTGTGATTTTACTCCGTATTATTATTTTATTTGAGTATATGGCTGTCGCATCGCCTTTCTGATAAGTAATGCGATTTTCCATTCGGAAGCCAACTTCACAAGACACTTAAGTGTTGACAAAGAAATGTATCACAATTCATTTCTCTCTGACAGGATGGACCAGGCAACTTTGCAACACCATCATAGCATTCCTAAAACCATCATATCTTCTGACCATTATTCAAACACGTCTACTTCCGTTTATTTGGCTTTACGCCAGCTTTCCGGGAGAGCGTATACATAAATATTCCCCCTCGGCACCAATCTTGGTCCTGGTCACGCGAGCTGGTTGGGGATCCATTTTACACACACTTTGGAATATCCAAGGTTATCGACGATGCGCTGAATACCATCAACAGAGGAAGTCCCATTGCAGAACCGCATTAGGATATTCCCGACATTTCTCCCCCGTAAAAGAAAATTTCGGTCACTCCACGCTGCTGTGAGCGTGAGTCACTAACATCCGCCATTTGTAGCACTCGCTATCGCGCTGCCACCGGACGGCGGAGCCTATAACTTCGCACAAAGGAGGTGGAAGATTCACTCACCTTAGAAAGTCTCAAAATTTCAACCGCGCAGCACTGTTCCAGCAGTAGAAGTAATTTGTGGCACACTACTTTTTGGACGCTCCTAATATCAAATGCAAAAGAGAGAATAAAGGAATTTTTACCCACCTAAAACGACTGCATGAGAAGAAAGAAACTAAGGTATAAGTTCGCTTCCCCATCTAAATCGTCACTTCAATCAGCAAATACAACTTCATTTGCCACCCGCTGCACGGTCATCGAAATCATAGCCACAGCAGGGGGCTGAAGATGAAAGGAGTGCCTGGCAAATACGCTATGCGATACGTTGGTGCATTGCTGGTGGCGGGAAATCACGGGTTCAGCGTTAGTGTTAACTTGATGTGCATAATTCACATTTGGTTGAATTATGAAGGGAACCCAGGATAGAAAAGTTGAAGCGAATTAATGGAATAACTACCCTCAGTGAATATTCCAACTTATGACTAATGGAATGGTGGAATTTGCATTTTATTAAGCTAAGGATTATTTCTCTGAACACAGGGATTCATTCATTCACTCCATCGCGTCAACAGCTGTGACCCAGCATCCTGCTAATCCGATTTCCTTGAAATATTTTCCATTTTTACTTTTACTTCACATCCTCGCTGTTTTTAAATAAGCCGAAAAGTGCACCAGAAGATAAACCAATTCAAATTTTTCGAGAGTTCACGGCAATAAGATCCGCTATTAAGTAACGACACCCTATCGTGTTAGCAATTGCAAAATTGATCTTGTAAAGTCGATGAAAGAGATCAAAAATACATTTTACGTGATGGTTAACTGGGTAGGGAAAAAATAAATACTTTTAAAAGATAATCAATGTACTGGTCGAGGATTGAATTTACTGCGTACATTTGGCTGTTTTTCCATCAACGAACATTTTCTCTTCAATTACTCATTTTTGAAGGTTCATTTATCAATGCCTAAATCTCAGCACTCACTCTAGCTCATTGTAACGGCTGGATTTAAAAGATAACAGATCAACAACACATGAACAGAACTAGAAACATGCAATCGTTTCCAGCAGACAAGGTATTTATCGTGATAAACACTTCCTCTTAATGTCAATAATTAATATAATTATGGTCAATTGTGGACATTTTTCCATAAAAATTGTAGCCAATAGCTGAATTCGGTTTATACAGAGATTTATGTGTTAGCGTTCGCGATATTGTTAGACAGAATAATCTCGATACATGCTCTGAATGCGTCTACATTGAAAATACAAGTATTCTGACACATAAATACGTCTATATTCATATATAGCCGCATGATCATTCACCAACGGACGCTGAAGGAAAAGAACATAAGGAAAAACACATTTCGCTTGTATAAGTTTAGTGCCCATAGGAGGATTATGTAACATGCTGATGAAGCATTTAGTAAGATCACAATACTTATGATGCACGATGTATTTAACGGTGACAGTGAAAATATTAATGAAGGAAAAAATCGCCGTATATTACACAGAGTTTAATTAAAAAGATGACCGCTTTCATCGAATATTCGACATTTGACAAGCCGGAGCTTCATTTTTATATTTTTCTGTGAAAATCTTCTATTAAATTGTACTACGAGGTTTAACACAACCAATCAGAAAACTATAATAGAATAAACGTCATCTAATAAAGCAGAGAAATGATAGTATATAATATTATTTGGTAGGATATTTTATTGCAAAAAAATACTAAATTCTTCCGCATTTACATTCTGTACGCTGCATGAAAAGTCCACTTGTAATAAGTATTTAATAAGGCGCCATTTACGAGGTACTATAATGAAGTTCGATGAATCAAATTTAATAAGCATGATAATAGCTACGAATTACATTGTGAGAAATGCCCACCTTCCTGTGGTTTCGCACAAATGTAATATTGCATGACGCTGCTAGAGTGCTCAAGTCGAAAGTGGTTCGAAAGTCGGGAAGACGGAAGTTCGCGCCATAATTCGTTTCCTTAAGTTGAAATGGAAAATACAAAGGAGATCTAAGACGAACCTGTCGTCGTTAGCGATGACTATGACTTATATGACCTTGTTGCCAAGAGACGAAGAAGCCTGAAATAGGTATAAACAAGCCAGAATGTTGACGAACGAAGTGTCTACCGTCTCTAAGTGAGGAAACAGAATCGCAGTCCAATCGGGGACCCAGGTGCTCGAAGACGGTTGCATTACAAATACGGCAGTGCAAATGATCCACTTCAATCAGAGTCAAGACGAGAGAGGACGTCCACGATCGGGGCCATTAACTACGTATTAAAACCGTAACCACATCCAAGGATGGATTCCGATGGACAGGTCGATGTCATTTTTAAAGAAAAACTCCAAAAGTAACGACACATTAAAATCTATGACATAACATTACGGGGTAAATTAATAAGTCGCATACAATTTTTTATTTCGCTTGTGTTTGAAAACTAACTCACGCAATCATTAAACATAATTTTAAGAAATATAATACCCATAGGGTATTTGTTCCCGTATATTAATTAATTGAAATTCGATCGTTTAAAATTTTAATACAGCAAAACAATAGAAATCGCAGTCACTTTTTTCGTGAAATAATATTCTTTTAAGCTACAATTACTTCCGTTTCAGGACGAATGTAGCTAATTTGGAAATTATATTGTTACCGATGACCAAAAGAATCAGTGTGTTACTTTGGAAAATTAAAAAAAGGGAATTCTGGAGATAAGGCAACCGCTGGAGAACACCAGGTTAAGTGTAACGAAACTAATATAGATTGATTTCCGATCACCTATACCCGAAAACTAACACAGTTTTAAATTACTAAACTAAAAAGGAGAGTCATATTCTTTGCATAAAGAGTAAGACATAATTTTAATTAAAATGATAGCAGTGACTCATTTGCGATAGGTATATTAGCGGTTGCGTAAATTATTTCCATATAAAGGAGAATATATCCCATGAGAAATATAAAAACAAATAAAAAACGACTGAATGATGAACAAAAACCCACTTAAATTATTAATTAAGCGTAATGAAAAAGTATAATAAACAGTGTAAAAATCAGGGAGACTACCAAGGAATCATATTTAAAATAAGAATCTTGAATCTTCTCTTTCACATGTCATTCATTTCAATCATAACGACAGAGAAGATTAGGAAGAAAAATTAATGGAATAAATATTACCTGATTAGAGTTTAGGTTAATTCGTGAATATAAGTAATATGTTAATGTCATAGCACAATAAATTCAAAAACAAGGCCACAGGAATCATGATGAAATATTCTTTACCATTACTTTCATTGAAAAACTGTTATTAAAAGATAGACATTATCGAATGATAAATTATGTAAAAAATATACTATTTACGTAAACGTTTGACTTTATTTCATTTAATTGTAAAACTCTTGCAGAAAATTTTGAATGTTCAAATTCAGTAACGTTTTACTCTATTTCAGAAGCCTTTATTTGCAATTATGATATCTAGCAGGAAACAAAATCTGAAAATTAACCGCCTAGACGAAATCATGTTATTTCACTAGAGAAAATTTGAACAATCAATGTCCGTGAAATATCGACTTAAGACACGACTATATATTTTCAATCAAAATTCTGAGTAAATTCCGTGACTAATAGTAAAAATTCTAGCAAATTAAGTTTAAAACACTATAAAACCTTTCTGAAAACACCCAGTGACAACAAATCATAAAATGGATCATACGATGCCGGGATGTGAAAATTTCACTTAGCTCTCATTTCAAACGTCATATTGATAATATTAGACGGAAGGATATTCAATCGGGAGCATATATATTAATGGAGTACTCAGACACAAGATACTAGAGATGCCTTTTTGTCATTACTACCTGTGAAAAACGAGCTGTGTTACTCTCTGACTTTGAAGATAACGTGAAACCACATAGAGGCACAAGAAAATAAAATGGTCCCCTTTTCTGAAGGTGTGACATTCACTGGGCACTAGAATTCGATACGAGGTGACGGCAAATCTCGCATACCAACAACTTACGAATGGATGAGTGCAAGTAATTCAAATATCCAAGCAGAACAGAGAATTCAAAGAGGCAGAATTTAAATAACAATAAGAGTTTTATCAATATTTGATTTCAGATACTTTGACACATTTTGCATTTAATTATTAGAAATAACCGATTAATAAGGATGAAATTAATTATTGAACTTCAATTGGAGTCATTATTTTTAGAAAAGTAATGTCTTTCCCATTATAATTAAAATCATGTGATTTAATTATATCAACCAATCTCATTTTTTCTTGTCATGGGCATAACCAGCGACTTCATGGACTATTTATACCTCTTTTCGTTTTCAGCTCTAAATATAGTAGGCACAGTAACAGTACTTATATAACTCGAAGGATGATTTCATTTGGGTTTGGTACAGCATGTCTTAACAAGCATCACGGTGAGTGAAAATCACACACACAGGGTCACAGACACCCTTTGCCTGTGCAATATTCGGTTCTTCACAATATATATTATAAATATTTATATTGATATATAATATAAATCCACACTGTTTAATACTATCAGACAATAGTATCCTATTGGATAAAGGACTAGATTATTGATCAAAGTTCACATTTCATATTCCTTATAACTTTGGGGAGACTCTTCCAAATTGGAATCTCTATAATTTTCTAAATGCCACTTCTTCGTGGGGAACCCAGGAATACAAGAATGAGAATGCTACACTATCCTTCCACCAATCCTGATTTATATGACAAATGTAGGGCTTGGGTCGTGCTATTTTTGGAATATAAGTTCGGATATAATTGAGTTCATGAGCTGCGATTTTCCAGCCGGAAGCGTTACCGAAATATATCGGTAATACCTCGGTGCGCTGACTGAACGATCCAACCTCCACGTTGCATATATCATCATCTAGCTTTTCATCCATAAGGTAGATTTATGCTGGCTGCTAACAGTCTCTTCCAAAGATTTTGTCTCTCATTTCAAAACCGATAATTCCAAAAAATCCTGAAAGCATTAAAATTTATACTAAATGGTATGCCTAATAAATTACCCTCACTGACTCCCTCCGCCTCGCTTTCCAAACATTCTTATGCTTCTAACTCCACCTTGGACTTTCCGTCTCCTCTCAATATTTATCCCATTCATCTTTTCTGTCCTCTTCGGTTGTCTCCCAAGGACCTACTTTCCAACTCCGACTTGCGCAACACCTCTTTATTTGTTTTCATTTCCCTTCACTTAACATTTTTCATCCTCTTCCGCGCTCATATCTCGAAGGTCTACAACCCTACAGCGCTGATCGTTTATTCTTAAAACCAGGTTTCTGAGGCATATAATGCTACACTCCAACGTCCTCTTCAATCTGTCAACAATCTTTCATTTACGTCGTTACGCTATCGTTATATATTTTACGTTGGCGCCAAAGTAATTACCATTCCTATGACAATGGGTGTCATTCTGTCCAGTGATCCTTTCTATACTGATGAGGTACTGAATTTTAATCAAAATGTATAAAAGATTCTGGGACCTTCCACGGAAGAAACTTGTCATTGGATGCTCCCTCGAATTCCATCTTTACTTCCATTTACATCCACGTATGCCTTGTGGTATGTAGTATTTCCCTTTTATAGGGTGCATGGACGGCTATGGGCATTTCGCACCTCTTCAACTCATAGAAAGAACCCATCTGGACAAACACGACACCCAAGTCCTACGCGGGGATTCGAACCCGCGACCTATGGGTTAGCCGGCGAGCGCGCTACCCACCAGGCTAACCCGGTCGGCTGAGAGGCTTGTGTTGCTGCTGTTCGGACTTGAAAAGACATCATGAACTTCACCAAGAACAACGTCATGAAACATGAAGCAACATCATGACCTGTTCGTCTTAGTTTGCTCCAATTGAAAATAATAGGATTATGAATTTAATAAACTCAATAGTTTCATTACGAATTTGAATTTTTCCGTACCAACGTTGAAGATGAACCATGAAAAGGACAGCCAAAAAGGTGAAACAACGTCAGAATTAATTGAAATTATACCCGATATCTCAATGAGCGAGTGGTTTGACGGTGGTGTATTCAACAATCTTCCTCTTTTTTCAAACGGTACTATATTTCTATAATACCTAAGGTCTATAACGTTTTACCTAGTAATATAAAGGCGGTAAAAAATAGAGAATATTTTGGTGACAAAAGCAGGTTATTCAATTTTGTTAATGGTTATTTTTTTATAAACACTAACGCAATTTTTTTGAAAATCACCTCTTTAGTTGACACCAATATTTAATCTGTGATTGCATTAGTTTTGTAATAATTAATGTGGGCGTATGAGTAATGAATTTTCTTTTCTGAAGGGTGCCCACTCAGAATGCCTTGGGTGGGCGCCCTTAAGAAAATAACGCTATTTTAAAAATCAAATTTACATTAAAAGATCTTTTAAGTTGTATTTTGTATGAAGAATTCTAAATAAAAAAAATTGGTACAAAATTCATGCATTCCTTTCCAACGGTAGATCAAAAAAGAATTAAGAATACAAATTACGCCATGAGTCGATTTACTACGGATAAAACCTATATTCACTATTATACACCAGGATATACTCAGAAATATAAAAGGTATACGGAGGTAGACTGCAATTTCCGCTCCATGAGCCGGAAAGGTCAACGGTCAAAGAAGTTTGATGGAGTGTCCTGCTTCAGATACCTGGGGGCAATGGTATCCAATGACAAGGATAGAAGTAAAAAAAATAAAATCGGGCAGTCGTGAATATTATGGAAACAAACAGCCGTTCATCTCATTACAAGAAGCATACATCTCAAAATATATAAGACCCTGTCGAACCAGTGACCGACTATGGTTCAAATACAGGGCCGAAAAAGATCGGATGAAAGTTCCCTTTAGAATATTCCAGCGACGGATATTAAGGAAAACATTAAGGACCCTAAAGGAAAACAATGATTAGAGAACAAGATAAAGTACAGAGCTTAATTGGAGGTCAGTATATAGTCTGATTTGTGAAAGATGGTGGGATAATAGTGTCTGGAACATGCAGGGAGAATGACAGAAGATCGGATTGCTAGAAGAATTATTGGGGAAAAACTATACGAAGCGAGAAGGAAGGATAGATCAAGGTTAAGAAGGATTAAGGACGTCTCCAAAAATCTGCTGTATATTCACACCGCAGGAAGGTAAATGGAGATAAAAAAATATTAGCGAGTCATGGGACACACGGCAGAAGTGAAAACTTCCACAGATAAATACATTAAACGCTGATGAAACATCTTGCGCTTGCGTAATAATTTGGTTTCAGTTTTATTGTGTGGTCAGTGCGCGCGTAAGAAGTTTTCACTTCAAAGCGATTGGTGGCGAATAGTGGAGGAGGTCAAGGGCTGTAGCGCCGAAATTAAAAGCGAAAGAGATCTGACACAATTTAAACCAACAGTCATTCAATATTTCATCAATTGATTTTCACATTGGTTCACTTTTTGGGTGTCTTTCCCGTGAATCATCTTCAAGATTGGTAAGGCTACATCTAAACTCAGCGGCCTATTTTTAATGCCCGCAAACAAAAAGGGGGAAATTCCATAAACTGTGATACAATGAATGAATGTTCCTTGTCGTCAAAAACTTATTTGAAAAAGAGTTTTACAATTGCGCGATACACAGTTAAACTCGCCTTAAGAAGAGCGAAGAGCATTTGCTCCACAGAACAAACCAATCAATGGCATGCTACGCTAAAGACGTTCATTAAAAGAATCTTCACTTAGGTGTTTAAAAAAAACCGGTGCGAAGGCTCTTGCGGAGTGGAATTTGTGAAGACTGCGTATTTCGGATTTCACCGCGTATGTTGCTTTACGTTGAAAATGGTTTCGCCAAGATTAAACTTGGCGTCTTCAAATGGAAGTGACGATGCTATTTTGGTTTCTCACTTCGACCCGAAGATGCCAAGTGTTATCGTGACGAAACCGATGTCAGTATAAAGGAACATACGGGGTGAAACCCGAAATATTCAGCCTTCACTTAGGTGTTGTTAATCTTACACTTCCTCGCAATAGCGAAAGAAACTTCTCATGTAATATTTTAATAATCCGTTCATAGGGACAGATTTAAGATATAACCTCTCGCACGTTGATTTTTTTAAACGCGATATCCGTCTGCATAAAGCACGCGAACGTGAACAACGGTGATGCCACTATTCCTGATGTAAACCTGACTGCAAAGTAAGACATTCGGGAATGAATCCCCGTCAAGACAACTTTTGAGCACTAATTCCACTTCTGCGATAGTAACATTAAAGGATAAAATTGTGCGACACCACTAAAAACATTTACTTCGCAAGGTGGATGTATTATTACACTCAATTTTTAATTGAGAGTGACCCTTTTCTGAAGGACAATAATATACTTGGAATGGCATCTAACACCACTCCGTCCAGGGGGTTGACTTGACCAGCGTGGAATAGCAGTCACCATGTTCCCATTAATCAAATCGCTCCGGAACACTTAATTGAAATAAATCACGCTTTGAACGAGAATAATAAAGTCGCCATCTGTTCACATTTGACATTTTTTTCAAAGAAAATCATCCACGGTCGACTTCGCGATGTGTCATCATCAGATATGAATAGCCCCCTTTACAAAAAAAAATGCACAGCGTGTATCAACCTTTTCCTTGCCCACTCAAAGTACTCGTCCTTCACTTGTGGATCGAGCGCGAATACCAATCACATCATGAATTTACGACCACGCCATCGATTGCAAGCCCCCGCGACCATCTCCAGGACATGACACGATGAAAACCTTTACCTCCTCGACAGGGGGGGAAAGGGGGGAGGGAGGGGGAGAGAGAGAGAGGAGGGGAGAGGAGGAGGCGGAGAGAGATAGTGAAAGCGCACGGAATGAATAGAGAAAGATGAGTATCCCGCCTCAAGAGGAGGAGGAAAGGAAAGGAGAAAAGTGGAGAGGCTGGTTGGTGTGGGGGGGGGGGATAGAGAGAAGAGAGGGGAGAAAGGGAGGAACGAGGCGCTCCGATGGCGAGGATGATTGACATTCGCCCACACAACGCCGCAGCGGCCGCCACCATGACCGTCCGCCGCGCCGCTTAATGGCGGCGGCGCAGAGTGACGAGGGGGTCCGTTGTTCCTTCCTTCCGCCCGTCCCTCGCCCGAGAGGGAGGAGGAATGGCGCGAGTGGGTGGGCGTCCGTCTGGTGAGAGGGACCCGGAGGATGACGACGAGGACGAGGCTGCGAAGTGGGACGTGCGGTCCCAAAAGCACAAGAGAGAGCGCGGGGGGGTGGGGTGGGATGCGGAGTGGATGAGTGCGTGGTGGAGAGTGAGCGCTCTCAGATCGGAAGAGC
>WURS02059315.1:0-10723 GCA_011762765.2 Rhinocypha anisoptera | reverse complement strand
CAGGTGCGGCAGCCGACTTCAGACCGTCGTGGAGGGGGTAATGTTGCGTCATCAGCCGCGCGAGCCAGAACTGGAATTGTGACTTTAAATCGAGGAGCGCGGAAAAATGTGCTGTATCTTTGTTAATATTGGACCGATTTCAATGTTTTTTATTAATTTGGGGTACTTTGGAAAATTATTAACATCTACGCTATCGGCTTTTCATAATAATTTGTTCTTTTCCCGTTTTTTTGAATATGGTAGTAATACGAAGTTAAATTGTTTCTCGAACGTGTTCGAAGTTTTTATTTCTTTCAATTGATTGTACTTTTGTCATACAACAATCACAACAACCAAAGTACCCCAAATTAATAAATAAACATTGAAATCGGTCCATTATTAACAAAGATACAGCACAGCATGTTTTTTCCTTCTGCAGGCTACTGTATTGTTTTTAGAGCGATAAGTCCCAATACCTTTTTAAATATATTAATAAGACCTACCATTTGAGCTGCAGGATGATTAATTTGGGGAATTAGCTTATGCAAACATTACTAAAAATCATAAAAATGGCTGTTTTTTCAATATTAATACTTATAGTGAAAAACTTTTTTAACATTATTGTTACTGTAGGAGAAAGCTGTTTTAATTCTAAATCAAAGGAATATATGTAAGAGGTTATTGGTTAAATTGATCCTGAGTTACTTGAATTTGTTTATTCCAAAGCTCTCAATGTTCATTGCTTCAACTTATTTTTGCATAGACATTTCAACTTTTTAAATGACTCATTCTCTTCTTTAAGTTTTGAATTTTAATCAAACCAAATTAAAATATTATTATTTAATCCTTTGTTTATCGATTTAAAAAAGACATCTTTTTCGAATAAATAATTAGAGCTGAGAGTCCCCTATTTATTGTACAAGTTTTTAACTGAGGATTATCAAAAGATGGATTCAAAACAAAGATTTTTGAAGACAGAAGAATATCTTATGAACAATAAGATTCAAGTTAGCATTTTTTTCTTATATTTAATAACATCTTAATTGTTTATAACAGTAATGAACTTATTTTAACTGTATTCAATAGTCAAATACTTATATTTTTTGACATGCATATTGAAAAATTAAAAAAATGGTTGCTATTGCTAAAAATCTTGTATAAAATCATTTTCACTCTTGGGTGAGGCAAGAAAAGTAGTGAGTGGGGTGAGCAGCTCTCTCAGACTGATGCACAGAGTCAACAATTGAACATACGAGTTAATACTTCGGAAGCACCGAGAAATGGCCATTTTATTTATATATATTGTGATGGAGAGGTCAGCTGTCAAATGTCCCTTCACCTCATCAATAGAAGAGGTCACATACCCCTCTCTCTCTCTGCATCGGCCCATAGTCAAGTGAACGTAAATTTCTGGGAAGTGCTGTTTCCCCCAGGCGTCATATTGGCTGCAAATTCAATGAATAGAAATCCAGAAATGAATTGTTGGAACTTTCCAAGGAAATTAAAGTGTCTATTCTAATCTTTTAAAGGAAATTCCGTGACAAAACAAAATAAGATGGTGGTGGGGGGGGGATTTCAGCTTGAAAGCAATTTAATTATTATAATTATTTTATTTCATTATGGAATCCCACCAGGTCACTGGATTTTAAAATTCTATCAAGTAATTATCAACCAAGGTGTTGTGCAGCTTACCCCGTTTATTGTTTTTTCTTTACCTGGGAAAAAATTCTGCATTATTACATTTGCACATTCTGATATACATATGTTACATTGATATGTACATTCTGATATATACCTTCGTGGTCATTTTCTTGTTTTTCTTCCTCAGTACCTCATAGTTTGAATCTAAATTATAATATTGCTTTTCAATTTAACATGCTTACAACCCTCCTGTCAATGTTAACCATAGAGTTTATTTTAAAAGTATTTGCACAATCACAAAAAGGTAAAGAATTGTGTTGTGAAGTTACATATGTATATTATCCCTTTTCCTCTGAACAGTGTATACAATGATACTTGTCACATTGGCCACCTCTATACATTGGACGCCTGTCTTCATTGGCCACTTTTTCTTGGAACCAAAAAAAATATGTTATCTCTTTAATGGGAAATAATTTGTGTACATTGGCCACCAATTCTCAAAGCCATCCATCCCATTATATTTATACCTGTGTTAATTGGCCGGCTGCATCCCCGCCCCCCTACACACCCCGTAGGCTATAGAAGATTGTGTCCCTAGCCATATACCTCCACCCGGCTATATAAAGGAGACCTCAGCATCTATAATGGATCTTTTCATCGGTGAATCATTTTGTTACTTTGAATCGCATTGTATTTGTCATCATCAGAGTTCGGGGTTGCAGACTCAGGTGTTAATGTTTCATTGGACATTGAAGTGCACGTATCAATGTAATTACAGTTTACTTGGAAAAACTATCCTTATCTCACCGTGAAATGCTTCGTATCATCTTCTCCCTGCTGGCTTTCCCTCAGTACTTGAATTACGATCCCCTCTGTACATTCTAGACATATCCAACTCGAAGCACCGGCTGAGGGAGTGTGTGGTGAGTACCATTCGCTCTCTCACAGGAAGAACATCAGAAAGGTGTTGGAGTGACCCTGATGCAGCCTCGTACTGGTGTTATTAAGTGAAGTGAAACAGGACTTTTAAATAAATTGTAGACTATACAAGTTTTAAATGTATTCTTTTTTTATATGCTTCAGTTTTATATTGTAAATCTAAATAAGTTTATTTAGCCATGCAAAATGACCTTTGCTGTCGACAAACCCTTAGTACATAACTGACTCAAACTAATGTTAAAGGTAAACTTTCTAATTTCACATAGCTCTGTTTACTTTCTTCATAGTTCCTCTCAGTCTTACCAGAAAAGGGCTTGAGGGTGTCGCAAGTACCAGAGATGGATGATGAAATGATAAATCAACCACCTCCTCAATGAAAATTTGAGCACCATGTTAGCCAAGCCGCAGTACAAGTATTAATTTCACCATCATGTTATTATAACATTTCTTCCATGGCTTGTAGGTAATTGTAGACTTTTTTTATGCTCTTGAAGTGCTGACTCCTTGCAATAACCCACAGCAACGGTGACTTTTTTATAAACTTGTATATATATATTGTTTCTAATAAATATACTATAGATCATAATTTTTATATATTTTTTGTTTTCACGTGAAATTCACTCTTTTTATACATTTCAATGCTTTTACAATCACGTCACTTCGCCAAAAACTTCTCAGTATTCTCGTAAAAGAAAAATTAGTACATATTGTTGAATTCCCCCAAACACATATAAGGACAACTGCTTTAAGTTGTGAGTAGTTTTTAAGGTAACTTACTTTCATATTTTAATATTCTTTTTGAAACCGAATTGCAGTCACTTTGCTGCAATTGAATGGGTAAGAAACTTCATCATTTATTTAATTAACAAACCTTAATTTTTCCAAAATGTATTCCATCACTGAGCTTATTTCATTCACCCCGGAGGTATTTCTAAATCTTGATGAGTAATGATTTTATGTGGATTGTCATGAATCGATTAACCCCTTTTCAGCTGCTGCTGCCTCTTCTTTCGCAATGGCTGTGTGTGCCGAAGAAAAGTAACTGTGGCACTCTCTTTCATTGCTGACAAAGGTTTACTAGACCATGTAGCCAATTTCCCTCCAAAGGGAGGTGGTGGGGATACAATTGACTAAATATTTCATGCAGGAATATATAAAAAAATGAATTCCATATTTATTTTCCTTGTTGATTTATGATTAATTTGATACTAAACAGTGCGTAAATGCTTTCATTTTTCCCAAATCTCAGCTAATGGAATGCATTCGTCAAACTCGCATAGAGGGTCATGAACCATCATTAATGCCTCTTCAAAGGGGCACCCCAATCCGGAACAATATGAAAGTGTGACTGTTCAAACCTTTTTTGGAAAGGACGGGCCATAAAATTAGGAGAGAGGGTCTAGGGGGAGAGGGTACGAAGGAGGTGGTTTATACGTACACCTTACATGAAGTATTCTCAGCAGTTGCATGCCAAAGTGTTGATCAATGTATTCCGCAGCCTAGGGGTTAAGACACAGAATAATCATAATTTGTAAGAGTATTTTTAAGATTGTTGGTTTGTTATTGATTGGTTGGTTAAAGATTGTTGGAGTGGTTAGATTGTTGGAATAATTTTTTAGTGTAAAGAGTGTATTCAGTATTAATTTACTTTCCCACAGGTTTTAACAGGATGGAAAATCCTGTTTGTGAAAAAATAAATTTTGTGTCCTTTGTTACAGATATCTACATCTTCCACAAAGTGAAGCTGTAAAAATCAATCTGTACACGAACCCGGGCCACTTATTAGGGGTTTTCGATTTATTTCCATACTCACCGGATGAATTCCGGTGAATACGTTTCCTGAAAATTTCAAACCGGTAGCTCGGGTGAAAGTGCCCAGGATATTGGGTCAATGTTACAGTCAGTAAATGATATTGCAACATTATATGTAATAAAAATAGTATATCATCAAAATTTATTTAAAAGGTAAGCCTTTTTAATAACAATTAGAGGTGGGACATTCGAATTCCTTTAATATCTCCTCTTTTTCGAATCCCTTGAATTTCATCTCTAATCTGAATCCTTGAAAATCAGTCTCACTTTCACCCTCTCAGCCCAAGAGGGAATTCCTACTCTTTTTTGGATTCACTGCCACCACCATGTGACATAATCAATATCACGGATAGAATCAATACTTGGCGAGACCAATGAAGACATTGTTTCCTTGCTTTCGAGTAAAAGGCCCATAAAATAATTACTCATAAACAATTTTGGTGTGTTGGACTGTGATTTCTCGCTGCAATGGAATATACTCCAAATATGTCTAGTAAAGTGTGGAACTATTACATCATACCTGCCACAGACATTTGCAAGTCTTGTAAAGCATCAATATAACGCTGTGGGAAATCTCATACCATGAGTCCAATGAAGAAAAACTTGAATAAGCATAGCTTGATAATGTTTGCTGAGGAAGAGGTAGAAACGTATTTGGGAGGAGAGCTTATTCCTCCTCCAAATAATATTTTGGAGTACTGTAAAAGAATGGCATATAAGTTTTCAGTACTTCCAAAACTGACAAGGAAGTACCACCCAGCATCAACTGCAATAGTGCGCTCATGAGCGACTGTTTAGCACAGCCGTCTTAATTTGTGACAAAAAGAGAAATCCATAACGTGTTAAAATGATTGTTTTAAAGAAAAACTCCAGACAAAAATATTTTTTATATGTGATTGCAGTCAGTTTATTTTTATTCTCTCAGTAAAATTGAGATTTGGATCCAATAAAATTTTTAATAATTTAAAAAGATTTTAGAGAAAATAAACATTTTGATTTGAAGTTATATTTTTGATTCAAGGGAGAAGTAACCTTTTGGAGTCTTTAATTTGGGATAATATGGTAAGTTAAGATTTGAGAGAAAATTTAAGATTCGGGTTCGAGAAAAACTGGATTCGACCCATTTCTAGTAAGAATAAAACATTACTTAAAACGCCAAGGTCATCACCTATGAGGATGGTCCCTAGATCAACTCTGACAATAAACCACCTGCGAACTGCCCGGTATCTTTTGCTATTCCGTCAGGTGTTGTACCATTAGAGGTGAGTCCCATTCCTTGCAGCAATCTTCTCCTTCGTGAGGAGATACAAGAGGGTCAGGACGCGGTGCCTTATATCCTCAATAAGCCTGCAGTGGCAACCTCCTCTGAAGAACGGAAGAGTGCTTTCTCGGCATGTACATAGTTTGTTGTTGACCAAGGCCCGCCATGTTTTCCCGCCACTGCTCCAAGGCCATGTTTCATAATGTGAGTTTCACACAGAAGTGATGATCGAGAAACTCTCATGTAAGAATGAATACTTTTACTCTCTGTCTCACAAATTAATATTTACAACAATTGTTACATTTGCAGCACACGCAACAGACAACTTCATACAAGGAATGTGTGACTTGTTACATTTCAAACGATGGAACAAAATTTGAGTGAGAAATTTTTACTTTTTCCTTAAGAGCCAGTCCAAAGTCTTACATTTTTAAAGTAATAAAATCATCCAGTTCGACCTCTTTTTGTCACCACAAAATATTTCAACATCCCCCGATGTCGCTATGAAGTTCCCCTGCAAACACGTTAATGCGAACCGAGCAACTACATGCATTAGTCTGATGCATCCAACGATGAGCGATTATTATTAACGATGACACAGGGAAGCAGGAAACAGAGGGAGTAGGAACAAAATATGCAGCGATGTAGCACTGTGGGATAAGAGATGGAGGCATGATGGATGTTGATACTCCTATGGCAATGGAGATGTCTGTTTTTGTATCGTTGCTCCACCTCCATAATGCAGAAGAATATTAAACTTGATTGACAAACCAAAATGAATATCCTAAATTCACATGTGAGAACTGAAAACATTAATGTGCATTAACCGAGCATAATTCTGGAAGTTGATATTGTGCTAAGTATTTGGCATGAGAAGGTATTTGACGGGAGCAAAATGCAGAGGGTAAATCTAGGACACCACACTATAGAATTCAAGAAAGAACTCTTCAGAGAAGCATTTGAAATTTTTGCACACAAAATTGAGGCCACATTTCGTGATTGACAGACATTTACCTCAACGTATTGAAGGAAAGAAAGTATGTATGTAGTTCTTCTGAGAACAGAGAGGAAATCAGAACTATAAACATTGGCCATGACTCCTGAAGCAAAGAGATGTAAAAATGAACTGACCTGCTTCAATTACTGAGAAGTATTTCTTGTTATCACGAGAAGTATGCTTTTGCCGCTTAATATGTTTTTATTATGTAGAGGGGGAGAGGGTGTGTGCAAGGAGAAAGGATCGCAAAGTGCTTTCTCTAATGCTACTTTAGTTACGGCTCGCTAATTCGAGAGGGGTTTCCTCCAATCATATCGAGGGTCCCAGCCCATCAACCTTTTCATTCCTCTGCAATCCGTGACGGGACATTGCAAACAAACACATCCATCATCATTCGAATGTCAAGAACTGTTCTCTCTGTTTTATCCAAATCAAATGTGATACAAAAGTACCAAATTGATCGAATATAAGTTACCCTTTATTGACGAAAAGTCGGCCATAAAAAGTACTTTTGATCCCTTGAAAGAACACTGATGTTTTATTGTGTGTGTGTCCAAAAAGACGACAAAGAAATTGGGAAACAATATGCAATTACATACATCTTAGCAATAAATATGGTGATACTGCCTAAAATGGTTGAGATGTTACTGTTGTTACATTATTTTCTATTGGGGTAATTATTTTTTAATTGTTTAATAAAACTTTCTAATTTGTAAAAATAAAATAAAAATGTTTATTGACGAGATGAAGAGTTCTCGGGTTTCTCACCAGGTCCCCAGGGGTCACAATATAAAGTCCATCGAGTAGGTTTTCTCAAGAGAGATGTTGCCCTTCAAATTTATAAAAAACTGCCCATTTTATTTAAACTCAAACTAAATTTAAATGAGAATGCATTACATTATGATAAATTTGAATTACAGCAATTGTAAATACTGAAGATAAATTACAATTTTAAGATATTTTTTAAAAATCCAAGTTAAACTTGTAAGCACCTAATTCAGGTACTTATCCTGTAGTTTATGTAAAAAGTGTGATTTACCTGAAAAAGAACATGCCAATATAAGATGGTAATTTTCTCCAAAAGAGAGACTTAAAAGTTGTTGGGGAGGAGGGTTTGTAATATCACAGGGGGGCTATATTCAGTCATTTATGGCAATTAAAAAAACTGTTAAATCTCATGCAAATTATTTAAGTCGTCACTTTTCAACGTGTGCTCTCTCTCTCTCTGTGTGCACACGCACAGTCATAAAACTTCTGAACTCGTGTGTGTCCACGCATTTCATAAAGCAACTAAAATAAATGAAGAAATTTCCACGTATGTATTTAGCAGGGCCCATTGATGGTACATTGACTGACTGAAACTACTCCGAAGGCAAAAAATGACAAGTAAAAAAAAATTAATGGCAATAATCTGGGGAAAAACGAGAAATTATTTAAAAAACATTCAAATTCAGTTGAAAAAAACACTCCCCCACACAACACAATTTCCCAACTCCAATTTATTCGGATTCTCTGATGGCGTTGACTGAACATCGGAATGAAAAACGTATGGACTTTACAATCTTCTCCATCGTTAAAGACATTACAAATCACACACACACACACACAATTCCCCCTCCCTCACGACTCTGAGAGTGAATGGATATTGTTCACGTTCATTTACCCGGTCCATTCATTATCACGACGTGACTCTTCATCTTGACGACCTTGTCTTCCACTTCGCTGTCACTCGACGAGGGCGAAGAACTGCTCGAAGATCGCTCCGAGTCACTCGAATCGCACGTGCTCGAATCGCTGGACGACGAGGACGAAGACGATGAAGAGGAGGAGTCACTGCTCGAACAACTGCTGCTGGAGCTGCTGCTGGTGCTACTGCTGGTGCTCGGTGCCTTTTTCTTCTTTATCCTGGCGACCTTCTCCCCCGTCAGTTTGGCCACCTTCCTGCAAAATCATCGACATTGGTGATTATTGTAGCAGTAGTATTTTTGTTTGTAGGGTACTTGAACGGCCATTGTCATTTCGAATCTCTTCGAGTGATAGAAAAAAACCCTATTGGACAAATACAACGCCCATGCACCCTGGGCGGGTCTCGAACCCTCGACCTTTGGGATAGCCGGCGAGAGCACGCCCACCGACCAGTCAGTAACCCGGTGAAAAGTGCCACGGAAGGGAGCCCGAGAAATTTTTGAAGTTCACAAAGAAATTACACAATCGTAAAAACCATAGGTGGTTTTTTAGATAATTGTTTTTCGTAATTATTCAGACAATTGAGTAACTGATCTGTGTGTATATATATAAGTGAAATCTGTGTACTTTGGCCTCCTACGGTGACACGAGAGCAGGTGGTCAATGTACGGAATAAAGAGTGGGTGGAGATATATTCGAAATATACATATATTGTAAGTAAGACGAATTGTTTAAACAAATATGCAAATGTGAGCACAATATATGTCTTTGTTAATTTATAGCACAATATTTGCTAATCAAGTAATATATTTCTGCAATACATGTCTCCTTATATATCCTGCTGGAGGTGTAGGGGGAAGGGATACAAAGTGTCTGTTATGGGACTTTTTAACACCCAAGTCATATGAATTAATACCATTACTCTGTAACATATGGATTACTTTTTTAAAATTTTCAGTGGCTGCTGAAACACCTTCATCAGATAGGAGATTAGACGAAACTAAAAGTTGTGTTTAATTGCATGCACCCAACGTTTTTCATTTTAAATTTCACATTTTTTTTAAAACTATTAAAATTCACAATTTTCAATTTCACAATTTCACACTAATTTTCAAGACAATCTGTATGGGGTAGGAGAATCTGTACAAGGATAGGAGAAATTATTTCATACTTTTTGGTCCATTTTAAAAACGTAGTTTTTAAATATGTTCTATTTATATAATAATTCTTCTCCTTCAGGTGGCCCATTTCCCACTGCAGGAATGTGTTCTTCTGGCGATGCCAAGGAGATATTAGAAATAATATTATATTCAACTTTTTCATCCTCATCTTGACAGCCTTGAAAAATTCACTCATGGTTGCCGCAAAATAAAGTCGAACCCACGTCCCCTGGGTCGGAAATCCCTCATACTACCGCAGAGCCAGCGAGACATCTGCCTAGAACTGGGAATTTAATGTTTTTAGTACTGCGAACTCCTAGGCCATTGTCTTCCACCTCACATGGAAATGTAATGTCATTGTCATCCAGTTCTGGATTATGTTTAAAGTTCCAACTCTCTAGCTCATGGGGAAGTTAGTTTAAAATCGATTCCCAACTTTGACCAGAACAGATGAACATCCAAACAAACAGACAAGAAAGCGAGTTAATAAAAACATGATAAAATAGGCTTTCATTCAAGAAATAAGAAATATTTGTCCCAAGAGAGTATTAGGAAATTTATAATGGTAGGAATGTATAATGAGTAGGAAATACATAATGCCATAGTTCCACCTCATTTTCAATACTGTCCAACAAATACTATACAGGGTGTTCCATACCATCCATCCACCTCTGTGAGAGCGATAAGTAAACAAATGCTTTCACTAAAGTGATGACTTCATTACAAGTAAATCAGATGCGCTCTATCGATTGCACATAAAATCAACTTCCTGTCTCCACTGGAAGTGGGTTTTTCTGACGGGAAATCGGTTTTTTAACAGGAATATACCCATTATTTACTGCGCAATTGTATCCCATGAGAAAAAAGTAACACTTTTAATCCTTTTCATTTTTTCAATGTAGTTCATATTTTCGCCATTGAGTGGGGCCAAAAAGAGTAAAAACCAATTTTTGGCCTCATACATTATGGCCAAAGCATGGTCCAGATAGAAAAAATGGCTAGAGCAAAGAATGCTTTTTTTTCCCCCAGAGTCTGAGAAATTTACATACACAAATGTGGACTTTTGGTGCGGACTGGAAGTGAATTTATTGACAGGATGTCGGTTTCCTTAATGGGAGCACTCATTTTTTAACATGGACTACGAGCTTTACGTGGTGGAAGGGCTTGTGCATTCCGTTGACCCTTGGAGCTTCACTGGCTGGAGCAATTATTTTGCACCTGGTAGGGTCACCTATGCACAGATAGGTC